>JAPXFY010002778.1:22500-25077 GCA_030674185.1 Monoplex corrugatus
GATCCGATCCGATCCGATCCGATCCTACTCGACTCGACTCGACCCGACCCGACCCGACCCGACCCGTCCCGACCCGACCCGACCCGACCCGACCCGACTTGATTTGATTTGATTTGATTTGATTTGATTTGATTTGTTTTTAATCTATCCACTTGTATTATCATGTGTTTTGTGGGGAGAAAGAGTTGACGGTCAGCAGCAAACTGGAAACATGAGAGGAGAAATGCCTAGTGACATCAAAGTCTTACTTGGTCTGCCTCTCGTTTTAAATCCACATGCAGTTCTTGCTTCATGTGCTTGCTGGGTCAAGTAGTAAGGCTGCATTCTAATCAAATGACAAAACTACACATTTCTCTGTTGGTTATTATAGTACAGGACTCATGTTGTTCCAACTATTTTGTTTTTCATCTTCGTGTTTTTGATCATATCAAGTCTGGACATGTTGTTAGATCTTCCTAAAGATAGCATCATGCAAGTGACATTATGTGCTGTAGGCGTTCGTTCAGAGCCCAGGTCTTTTTCAGCCTGGAATACACTTCTTCTCTGCCTTCGCCTAACACCTACCCTTTCTCCTTTTAAATCCAATTTAAAAACACACCTCTTTTCCCAACAACGAATTATACAACAACTTTTTCCCCTCAGTCTGTGTATTAAATATTGTAAGGTGGTCTGCGTCGATTGTATGCGAATGCCTGGTGTGTGAGTGTGCTTTGATTTGAATTGTCAAGATCTGGCGCTGTATAAATACTTAGATTATTAATTGTTAACATTACTGGTATAGTAGTAAGGGGATGAATATAGAACTGATGAGGTTGACTTTTGTTTCAACAGGGATGACATGGGTGTTTTAGGAGAGGGCCAAGTTGATGGTTGACGGTTTTGGATTTCTGGGTTCTGTTTTTTATCCTAGTTGGACTTGTTATTTGTTGATTACTGAAATAGGGAGAACAATTATTCTGTAACGCCTCGCCAAAACAGACGATCTGTCATTCAAAATGCTCTTGCTAGTTTAACAAGACAGTGGAACCCAGAAAAAAATGCGCAGATTTTCATATCTAAAATTAAAAAGTAAGTGTGTGTGTGTGTGTGTGTGTGTGTGTATGCGTGCGAGCGTGTGTATGTGTGTGTGTGTGTGTGTGTGGTGTGTGTATGTGTGTGTGTGTGTGTGTGGTGTGTGTGTGTATGTGTGTGTGTGTGTGTGTGCGTGTGTATGTGTGTGTGTGTGTGTGTGTGTTGTTGTGTGTGTGTGTGTTGTGTGTGTGTAGTGTGTGTGTGTGTGTGTGTGTATGTGTGTGTGTGTGTGTGTGTGTGTATGTGTTGTGTGTGTGTGTGTGTGTGTGTGTTTTGTGTGTGTGTTGTGTATGTGTGTGTGTGTGTGTGTGTGTGTGTTGTGTGTGTGTGTGTGTGTGTGTGTGTGTGTGTGTGTGTGTGTGTATGTGTGTGTGTGTATTCTGTGTGTGTGAGTGAGAGAGAGATAGGGATAGAATAAAGATGCTAATTAAAAAAACGTGTGGCATTTCATGAAGATCAGATGACAACCTGGTTCAATCTTTTGCAATTTACATTGTTACAAAAAGAACCTACGTCAGTTTGTGTTTTATCATATGTATACTTTCAACGTTTTGGAGACATGAGTGAAAACATCGCAAGTGTAATTTTTCAGTCTTTATACATTTTTTTTTTTCTCTGCATATTTTCTCAACACGCACATACTCTAGGTAAAAGCATTGCTGTTGCAAAGAGGTTAAGGTAATCTTTAAGTTCAGGAGGGGAGTGTTTGTTTCTTGTTTAAGTTTTGTTTTTGTTTTTGATTGTCTATTTTTGATTTTGTTTTCGTTTTGATTTTGTTTTCTTTGTTTATTTGTTTGTTTCATTTGTTTTTTTTTTTGCTTGTTTCTTTCTTTCTTTCTTTATGTGTTGTTTTGCTTGTTTCTTTATTGTTTTGCTTGTTTGTTTGTTTTTTGACAGCCTTTAACTGAATTCCAATTTCACGACCATTTCTGTTTCTTCCTCAACGTTTTCTAAATCTAAATTTACTGAGACAGAAAAAGCGCAGAGCTGCTTTCCTGGTGACGTACACACGGCACATGTCTGTCTGATTTGACTCTAATTAGTAAATTACTGGAGAAATCGATGTTTCTGGCTCATTAAAGAGTACACGCATACGCAGGCTCTTGCATGCATTTACATACACACAAACAGATGTGCGTGGACGAGAAACTCTTGCAGACAAGCACAGGCACACAAAACACCAAACTCTCTCTCTCTCTCTCTCTCTCTCTCTCTCTCTCTCTCTCTCTCTCTCTCTCGCTCTCTGTCTCTCTCTCTCTCTCTCTCTCTCTAACACACACACACACACACACACACACACACACACACACACTCCATGCGCATGCACACACATCACCCGCACACACACAAATCTCTCTCTCTCTTCTTCCCTCCCTCCCTCCTTCTCTCTCTCTCTTTCTCACTCTTTCTCTCTCCCCTACACGTTCTCTCTCTCTCTCTCTCTCTCTCTCTCTCTCTCTCTCACCTTCTCTCTCTACCTCATTCTCTTTCTCCCCTACATTTTTT
>JAPXFY010002779.1:0-2500 GCA_030674185.1 Monoplex corrugatus
CCTCTCTATTCTCAGCCACTCGAAAGTCTGTCCAATGTTTTCCCCTTGGGCCTATCTGCTGCTCTTTTCCCGCCAGCTTTCCTGTTGTGACTAGGTGCTCTAATTTCTCTGTTTATAAAATGTCCTATTGTTTGTCTTTTCCTAATCCTTTTATTAATGTTTTCTTGTGTCTGCCTCCTTCAAAACTGTCTCATTTGTTTTCTTTGCTGTCCTTAATAAAACTACAACATTCTTCTTAGAACAGAACCACAAAAGAGAATGGAGGCAGCTGGTAGAACATGAAAAACAACAACACAGCAACAAACAACAAAACAACAACAACAACAACAACAACAACAACAAAACCCGCCATGTTCATCGCTAGATGGAAATAGAGGTTATGTAGATAGTGAACAAAAAGAAGAAGAAGAATTCCTTGTTCATTTATGACATGTAGATATACTTGTTTTGTTTCAATGTTGTGTGATCTTTTTGCTTGATGTTGTTTTAACTATTTTTTTTCATAAAACACCAAAATTTAGGGAACTTGCAATATTGTTTTATATGGCGTCAATCAGGCCAGAGAAACAGACATTTGTAGTGTCAGTCAGGAGTTTGAGAAAACTAACAATGACGCATCCATAAAGTGGTTGTGAGTCGATCTGTGGCCCCAATCACCCCTTTGAGCCCATAACACTCTCAAATCTGCGTAGAATCCTAATAAATTTGTTGGACTGATCAGGATTCGAATCTATGATCTCCCTGTCTGGAATCCCCTGTGCTAACCTCTTTGACACGTTCACTGGTTAGCGCTTAAAAGTTTAGATCTTTCATCCATCTACTTGAAAGCTTCATTCACGCACCGCTGTATAAGTTTAACTTATTTGAAAATGAGGACAAATTTGGTTAAAGAACATAATATGCAGTTTTCCATTGTGATCAGTACCTTGCAGCACAAGATTCAGTTTAAAAGTCCACTTCCAATCAACGTGGACATTCTGTCACTGCCCAGACTCTTGTTTATGTCATTGTTTTCTGTGTGGCCTGTACTTTCTCAGCTGTCTGACCCATGAGGATGATTTTCCTCCACAACACTGACACAAGTCTCTGAGAGTTGTTCGGAACTTGGAACTAAGTATCAGATACGTGAAGAAGTTAACTGTAGAGTTGAGGCTAGAGGCAACAAAAAGAACTCCAGCGACGACAAAAACGTGTTGTGATATTTTTATGTAAGTAAATTCAGGGGCAAGATAGTAGGCGAGCTTGGGGCCATTTCTGGTAAAAACAGAGCAACATACACAGCACACAGAAACAGCAACATCTTTGTGATTCGGTTGTCTCCTTTACCACTCTCTTGTTTCCCAGTCTCTTGCATCTGCAGCCGTTTACTAGAGGCCTGGCGTAGTTTAGCGACGGTTGATGATGCAAACAAAATGATGACGACAACGACAAAAACGGGTTTGAATAGGCCACACCAAATATGCCACAGTCATTGTATAATTCTACGTCGAGGAAACCATCTGTATTGCTGTGTAAGCAACAGTGCGATTGAGAGGAAGGGTCATCTCATTCAATGGTGAAGAAGCAAACATGATAGGAAGAATGAAAAACAGAAGTCCAGGTAACGTCAAGATATGGCGACCAGCATTGGTTAAATAGAACAGATTTCATAACCTACAATAAATATCAGTAAAACATAAGAAGAAGAAAAGACGACGACATAGAAAAAGGTGAATGAGAGAAGAAAAAGCAGAAGAGGAGAAGACGAAGAAGAAGAAAAGAAGAGGATGTGAAGAATGAAAAATGAATATCAAATGGATGTGACAGCCATAGCTAGGACGTCAAATTTCTAATCAGAAGGTCTCAGTTTGATACATTATGATAGCACCTATTTAAAAGATGGGGATTTTGAGATTTTATGAGTCAACATGTGTGCAAACTGTAAGTGCTTGTTATCTAATGCACAGATTAAAAATAACTTATAACTCTTGCAGGATTAGTGGCATGTGGAAGCATAAGAATAGTACACACCCCCACCTCCCAAAAGAAGTATGATTCCATACACAACATGGTAACCCTTCTGATACTATTTGTTTAAAAAATCTTCGATGCAGATGTTCCACAGTCGGTTGGCTGCTCATTTTCTGTGTCTGGTCCATACAACTGGAATGAGCTTTCTCTGTTTCTTCGACAGTCACATACTTTGTCTTCCTTCAAGTCTAACATGAAGACACCTTTTCGTTCAGCGGTGGTTTATCCCTCTACGTGCCCACCCCTTTGTCCCACTCCCCTCATGTCATCCTCATCATGGTGCGTGTGTGCTTTGTGCCCTTGAGTTTTTGTATAATCAGTGAATGTTTTAGTGAATGATGCAATGACGCTTTGATCTGATTTGTATAACAAGATTTGGCGTCTTATGAATACCATTACTACTGATATCATTGTATTTAAATAAATCACAGATGTTTCACTCCTACATTTTGGTTATGGATTCAGATGTGGAAAGGCTCCGATAGATGAG
>JAPXFY010002779.1:7500-15000 GCA_030674185.1 Monoplex corrugatus
TCTTTACATTAATCTTTGTTTTCTAGATGTTTCTTGGCTTATTCCATGGCCTGCTAGCACGGCATATGGCATGTTGATTTTGATTTACCAGTGAATGCTCGTAATTTATACTCCGGGCATCCAAGAAACGAGGCTGTATAGTCAGTGGAGCAGTTGACAAAATGCTTGATCTTATGAAATTATGAAATTAATTCTAGGGATGAAAGACTTGCTCTACAGGGATTGAAGAAGAAGGTTCCATCATGATTCTCCCAGCCGACAAAGGCCGTGCCACAGTCATCTTAACCAAGGGGCGGTACTATGAGAAGGCGTACAATCTGCTAGATGACAAAAAGACCTACCAACAGCTGAGCAAAGATCCCACCAGCAAGTATACTGCCCGTCTGACCAAAATACTCCAAGTCTACAGAAGTCAGGAGAACTCTCTTCAGAACAGTACCGCAGATTGTACCCCTCAGCTACTGATGTGCCTAAATTCTACAGACTGCCTAAAGTGCACAAGAAAGATGTACCCCTCCGTTCCATTGTCGCCTCTAGAGGATCCCTGATGTATGAGACGGCCCGCTTCGTTGCAGACATCCTCTCGCCTTTGGTAGGAAAGACAGAACATTCCATTGCCAACAGTGCAGACCTGGTGAAGAAGCTGTCGAAGTTTGTACCACAACCTGATGAGATTCTGGTGTCCTATGACGTCACAGCCCTGTTCACCAGTGTCCCTGTGAAGGACAGCATTGACATCATCAGAGGTAGGTTACAGATCGAAAACAGCCCTCGACAAAGCACCAACCTGCCAGTGGAACACATCTGTGAACTGCTATCCTGCTGCCTCAACACCACCTACTTCATGTTTGAAGGACAGTTCTACCAACAGATCGAGGGTGCAGCCATGGGGTCCCCTGTGAGTCCCATTGTCGCCAACCTCTTTATGGAAAACTTCGAGGAGAAAGCTTTGGCGTCGTTCCACACTCCTCCACGCTACTGGGGCCGCTACATGGACGACACTATGACTGTACTAAAAAGATCGGTGGTCGAAGACTTCACGAACCATCTCAACAACCAACACCCTGCCATCAAGTTCACCTATGAGGTAGAAGAGAACGGCAGCATCGCGATGTTGGATACCCGCATCACCCAGACAAAGACAGGCCTCGCCTTCTCCATCTAAAGAAAGCAGATCCACACGGACCAGTACTTACATTTCGACAGTCACCAGCCACTGAAGCACAAGTTTGGAGTAATCCACACCCTCACCCACCGAGCGAAGACCATCTGCTCTATTGACACCGCTAGAGAAGAAGAGGTGCAGTACATAAAGAAAGTACTCATTGTGTCGGGATACCAGAAGTGGGCCTGGGATATTCCAGGGGGTAAGAAAACCGTACCCTACCCCTCCACTGAATGGCAAACCACTTTGAGAGGCATGTCTCCATGCCATACGTCAGCGGCGTCACTGAGGCTCTCAGCAGGAAGAGCAGGAAGTTGGGAGTCAGTGTCCACACCAAGCCCACCAACACCATCAGAAGCCAGTTGGACAAATCAGGGGTGATATACAAGATAGACCAAAGTTATATTGGCAAAACTGAGCGCAACTTGCACAAGAGATTAAAAGAACACAAACATGAGTCCTCTCCAGTGGGGCAACATCTGACCCACACCCAACACCACTTTGAAAAGGACAGTGTGCAAGTTCTCGACAAAGAAGCAAGATGGTTCCAGAGGGGAGTAAAGGAGACAGTCTGCATCGCCGCAAGGGACCCCACCCTCAACCGTGACTGGGGCCGACACAACCTGCCATCGGTGTACTCCTCACTTATTCAGTCGCACTGTCGTGAGTTCGCTCACGCGGCGGTGCACACTGAAGCCAGTTCTCAACCCAGCAGTTGCGCTGAAGAAGTCGGCCGGATCGCCGATGAAAGCTACGCAGTAAGTAGCCTTTTCACTGAGAGACAAGTTTAGCCAGGTAGCCATTATATGAAATTAATTCTCTTGTAATTTATGCTGGCCATATCTTTCACATACCCGTTTGGCATGACATACCACTTTACTGTACGACAAAATGTTTGATCTTATGAAATTAGTTCTCTTGTAAGCATGCTGGCCACATCTTTCTCATGGTCGTTTGGCATGGCAGAATGGCATACCACTTTCCTGTACCCCAATCTGTTGCAGTGGTACAACAAATTAGCAGCAGCAAAAAAGGGTTTACCTCGAAATTAAGATAACCCGTGTGAGAATTTTTGTGAAGAGATGTTTTGTCAAGAAAACAATATTAACATTTTTTTGTTTCATTATTTTTAAGTAAGAAGTATTTGTTTTCATTGAGAACAACTCGTAAATGGATTCTTTTCCACGATGATCAGATTTCAAACGATGAATTCGAAACTGAATTGTTTATTAGAAGCCAACTGATTCATTCTAACTTGTTTGGACTTTAGTTCCCCAATCCAGAAGAACAAAAAGTAGATCTTTTTCCTCAAAAAGTTTCAATAGGAGAACTTGGCAAGCCAAACGGCTGTCTTAAAGAGCTGTACTATGTAAAATGATAGATAACCCATCATAAGCATGCATTATTTATCTCTATCTTTGTGAAGTGGACACTGTCAAATCTAACTTCTCGAAAGTAGTAAATGAAGAATGTCTTTTGCTTCAAATATCTAAATTAATGTTCCCCTGATGTTCAAAAACTAAGTCAGACACTAGAACAAAGATAAATCAAGACTTTCTGTCGCTTCAAGTATTTAAATTAGTGTTCCTCTGATGTTAAAAAAAACTAAGTCAGACACTAGAACGGAGATAAATCAAGAATTTCTTTTGCTTCAGGTATCTAAAATAATGTTCCTCTGATGTTAAAAAGACTAAGTCAGACACTAGAACAGACTGAATCAATCATTATAAACAAAGGGGGAAAACTTTCATCATTGACAAAACGCCAGAAGTGGTAAATGCTTTTCTTGCTCAAGAGTAAATAAAGAGCAAGTCAAAATCCAATAAAGAAAATAATAATAATAATAATAATTACAATATTTATATAGCGCAAAATCTTGACAAAATCAAATCTAAGCGCTGAAACAGACACACACGCACGCACGCACGCACGCACGCACGCACACACACGCACGCACGCACGCACACACACACACACACACACACACACATACACACACACACACGCATGGCTACAAATGGGGAGAAAGAATAAAAGCAATAAAAGCAAGAATAAAAGCAATGGAAAACCATAGAGAGCATAGCATATACAATTATACATTATAACCATGTGATTCCCCTCCGAGCGGAGACAGGCTGCAGAGTGGGGGGGGGGGGGGTTGAGTGAGGTTAGGATTTTATGCAGAGGAGAAAAGGTGAGTTTTGAGAGCGGACTTGAAGGAGACAAAAGTAGGTTGCTGACGGACTGAGAGAGGAAGTTTGTTCCAGGAGAGTGGATCAGAAACAGAGAAGGCTCGTGGACCATAGATATTGAGCTTAGTGCGTGGAAAGCGAAAAGTCAGAGGATCGGAGGCAGAGCGGAGGGTACGTGAGGGAACATAGATCTCAAGTAGGCTTGACAGGTAATCGGGGGCTGCGTTATTGAGGCTTTTGTAGCACATGGTGTCTAGTTTGTACTGTATGCGCTTTGATACAGGGAGCCAGTGAAGTTGTGCCAGGAGAGGAGATATGTGGTCAGCTTTTTTCTTTTTGAGTACAAGGCGTACAGCATTGTTTTGAATGCGCTGTAGGATGTGAATGGTGGAGGCAGGAAGACCAGACAGGAGTGAATTGCAATAGTCAATGCGAGACATTATGAAGGAGAGAACGAGTTTTGCAGTTGTTTCCACAGAGAGATACTTCCTGATCAGGCTTATACGATGGAGATGATAGTAGCAAGATCTGGCAGTTTGAGAAACAAAGTTGTTCATGGAGAGGGTAGAGTCAATGCAGACACCAAGGTTTTTAGCTGAATCAGAAATTGGGACTGATGTGTTACATAATGGGAGAGAAAGAGGAGGCAGCTGAGAAAGTTTCTGATGGGTGCCAATGAGGATAGCTTCTGTCTTGTCGTCATTAAGCTGAAGTCTATTGTGTGTCATCTAGTTCTTAATGTCCGAGTAACACTCAGTGGTGCGAGTCAACAGGTGCTGTATATTATCAGGTGAGTCACTGTCTTGAAGTTGGGTGTCATCAGCATAGAAGTGGTGTTTTATAGAGTGGGAGTTGATGATGGTGGACAGGGGGGAGGTGTAAAGAGTGAAAAGAACAGGGCCAAGGACAGATCCTTGTGGAACACCACAGGTCAGGTATGCAGGCTGAGAGTAAGTGCCATTGATGAGAACAGTATAGAGAAGAGAAGAAGAAAAAAGACATCTGAGTTATTGTTATATTACACTAAAATGGACCTAATCAGGAACTGAGACATTAAAATGCACCGCCATCCCCTCAATTGTTCTTACTATAATATAGAATCTGAAGGCTGCAATCAAGTAATAAAAAACAACAACCCGCACTGCTCGTCTTACCTTACTTTGTTTTATTTCATTTCATTTCATTTTTTAATTACCAAAAGAAGAAAGTTCTACTGTCGCCAGATATTTTTGATGTACAAGACCTTGCCTGTGAAATTTGGACCCCAAATGCTTAGTCTGGTGGAAGAAGTTTGATATTCTGAAAATAAATGTCTCATTTATTGCTTTGTTGTATTTATGAGCTATGCTGACGAATTCAAATTGTTCACATCAGAAACCACATGGCCTTTTGCTTATCATAAAAAAGTTACTTAAGACACATGTGGACTTAATTATGAACATATTTCTGACCACGCAGTACTTTTAACTTGTCATCATGCTATAGGTTCCGTCACATAAGATCCTTTGTAAACTTCTGTAAAAACGATTGATTGATATATTTTTGTGCAGTCGCCTGTTGCAAACCAAATGATATTTCAACGTTTGGTTCAACCACGCCTACAAAAAGGCTTCTACTGGCACCAAAATGCTGTGATTTTTGTTTCTCGTGATGTTGATGAACACTGAATGATCATCACCATCAGTGCCCTTCGACACATCACCGTTATTACTTTCGAAAATATTTTCGTTGGAATTGTCGCCGAAATCATTGTCAGAAACATCGCTCGAATCTTCACCGTCCAGTGCTGCGTTCGTGCATGAAGCGCTTGTCAAGCAAGTGTTGAGCGGTGTATAAAAATGATCGAGTGAACAAAAGTTATTTACTGTTACAGGAAGTTCAGAGGATAGTTTCCCCCTGAAACTCTTACGTGGCGAAGTCCTATCTTCTTCTGTTGTAGCCAACATCGATAGTGCTATCCACGAATGACAAGTTGTTGGTTGCGGTCAGGAATTTAAGAAGTCTTCTTTTTGTTACCCTACCCCACCCCCACCTACCCCCACCCACAGCCTCCACACACACTCACACACGGTACATTCCAGCTGATGAACATTATAACAAAGTTCTGTTAAACAGGATCCAAGTTTTGATGGACTTGTTTGCTCAGTTATATGTACAGATGATTTTTGGACAACAGAAGACTACAAAAACTTTAGTTCTTACTGTATTATGACATCACACCTTGGTATGAATATTGCCTATACGCGTGAGAGATTTAATCATGGTATTCTATGATCGTTTCCAAGAAAATGACACAATGTGCTTACATAACAATAATGATAATGATGATGATGATGATAATAATAATAATGATGATGATGATAATAATAACAATATAATAATGATGATGATGATGATGATGATGATGATAATAATAATAATAATAATAATAATATAAATGGTACTACTACTACTACTACTAATGATGATAATGATAATACGACGACGACTACGGAGTATGCTGATGCTGATGCTGATGCTGATGATGCTTTTAAAGGTACAGCGCAAACAGTCCACATCAGAGAATGCACACTGCACTTCAAATAAAAGAAAAAAAATCAAGAGAAGGGAGAGGGTTGTCATGTCAATACATGAATGCAACATGTAGTCTGAAACATGCACCAATACATCAATGCACCATAAGCATAGTTCATAAAAATATTAACAGATCGTTGCATAGAATTAATTAAGAATAGATAGCAGTGATAGAATCGAATACTCTGATTTTTTAAAAATCTGGTGTTAAGAATTTTATTTCCACTTTGACATATCCCAAATTCGATATGTTTTGATTGATTACAAAACAAACAAACAAACAAACAAAAGTTCTCAGCGTGATTCCCTATGCTGATTAACTGTGGTGTTGTTGAACCTACTCAGTGATTTATGCATCAAGATCTGATCACCAGTTCTATGCAGTAAGTGAAAACACTGACAACACTTTTAATCACAGTATGGTTACAGATCAGCAACAGCGTTCTTTGGCAATCCCCCCCCCCCCAAAAAAAAAGTAAAAAGAAAAACACAAAAACAAAGAAGCACGTGAAATCTTTAAAAATCAGTGTCATGTTACTTTTTCATGAATATGAAATTCTGCCAATTGAGATATTGTTCTGAACATATGTTTGCAAAATAAATAAAAGCTGTCGATCACACCCGTTTCCTTACATTTGTTATATAATAAATTGACAGACAGACTATACTTCAGTTCAATCATTTAACAACTGTGATGTCCTGCCCCCTCTCCCCTTCAAGCTCTTTTAATTCTTTCTCTCGCACTTCTAATGATCATGTATATGTCTTCATATTTGATAGTGAACATGGTGATAGCAGAATGTAACAGAAGAGTGTCCACTATCGCCTATGATTGTAAGTCGATATGAATGTCTGGTTATGTTTTGTCAATTTTGGTACAATCTGTATGTTATACTTGGATATTCCAGAAGGCACAATGAAGCAGATTAGAACTAAACTGAATCATCGCTACTTGTGTTTACCGTTGCATTTGATTCGTTCTCTATTCAGCTGTTTGAAACCTACACAGTATGCTGTTTTAACAAAAATGTAATCTTTTGTTCAGCTAGAACAGTAAAATGTTACCTTCAGAAAGACAATACAGCAGATAATGTTGCCTGGAATTCCTAAAATCAAAATGATCTGCTGAATGTAGCAGTCAAGTACGTTTCCTTATGACGTAACGAGTACGTGCACTAATGAAGGGATCTGAGTTTTCCCAGGGCCTAGGGTCCAATTCCATCAGGTTTGTGAAGTCATCGTGAGATTCATCAGTGCTCAGTTCTACTTCGTTTCTTTGAGTGAAATTGTTCCACATAACTGAATTATGAATTGTAAAACTCTCTTCTAAACAGCAAAATACCAAAAGAAAGGGTTACTCAGATAACTTAGAATAGAACACTCTTCGTTCAACAGAGTAACGGGACTTTTTAAGTAACTGCCATAATGACCTTTTATGAATAATGTGTAGGTGTGTGTGCATGTGTGTGTGTGTGTGTAAATGTGTGTGTGTGTGTGGGGTGTGTGTGTGTGTGTGAGTGTGATGAGTGTGTCTGTGTGTGTGTGTGTGTGCGCGCGCGTGCGCGCGCG
>JAPXFY010002779.1:20000-25075 GCA_030674185.1 Monoplex corrugatus
GATTCACATGGAGGGCCATGACCACCAACGCTATGCAGCAGGGCACATGATGATGTTGATGAGGGGATAATGACTAGGAGCAGTACAGAAAATGGACAACAGCAGAAAATAGATGTAAACACTAATCTGACAACGCTTAACTGATTGTCACATAAGGACAGCAGTCATCAAACCAAATTTATGTTTGGACCTAGAATTCAATTTGATATATAGGTCAGGTCACGGCTCAAATGGGTCTGCAAGTCTTTCGATTCTTCTATAACTAATGTAATGTTACCGTTGTTCTGGTGGTGTCAGATGAGTGTTTGATAGGTCATGTCTTTCCTTGCCCCATTTCAAGATCTTGCCAGCGCATAGGGTTTTGTGCAGGCTTAGGAAATCTGTCAGATAATTGCTGGCTGATTTGGGAAGAGCGCACATGGAATTATCCAAACGCGGTGAATCGATCTTGAAATAACTCCAATAACTCCAATAATGTCATGTTAAGAAGATATGTATCACATGTCTGCACGCATGCACGCATGAACCCACCCACACAGACACACAGACACACTCAGACACAGACACACAGACACAGAACAGACACACAGACACACAGACCCCACACATCCATCACACACACACACACACACACACACACACATACACACACACACACACACACACACACACACACACACACACACACACACACACACACACACACATACATATGCTCGCGCTCGCACGCCTACGTACAGACACAGTAGTTTGAAATCATGTCTGTGAATTCCACAAACAAACACACCAGTTATATATTCCATGGTTTTTTTCCAAAGGGGCATGATTCATGAAAGTTGCTTTTTTATACACAGAAATGTTACTGATTTGTCAAATGTAAATATTCAGAAAACAAAAAACAAAAAATAAAGTTGTTATTGACTGGGATACAACAACAACAACAAAACAAAACAACAACAACAATAATAGTGATGATAATAGTAATAGTAATAATGATAACAATAATAACAGTGATAATAGTAGTAGTAATAATAATGATAATAATGATAATAATAAGAAGAAGAAGAAGAAGAAAAGTGATGACGATGATGATGATGATGATGTCTTTTGGAATCTGTCTGGGCTTAATTCTGTGGTGTTTATAGATAACTGGCTTTCTACAGACAGACTCTGAATGTTGTTTTAGTGTTGCTGTTTAAAACAAACACACACAAAGAGACGACGAGATTGCCAAAGCCCTGAAGCAAACCATTGCTTGGACGGCACCTCAGGCTCTTGGTATTTTCTGGAGATATTTACATGCATGGGGCTGATATATTTCTGGAGAAGCTGACCACTCTACCAGTACATGAGATAAAAGGCAGAAATTCCTGAAGGATTTACAAATGCTGGATTAATTCACATGTACAAGAAGAAGGGCAATAGGACTTTATGAAACAATTATCGTGAGATATCTTTACTGTGCATTGTTGGGAATTTCCTTGCTAGATTTCAGTTTCAGTTTCAATTTCTAAGATAACGTCTCTGCGCTTGGAATGAATTCCATATGCACTAACGTCATAGGTGCCATGTGACGGAGAAGATCCAGAATGATCACGGCACAAACCTTAACTGCAAATAAACCCACGAGCTGACCAGGTTCTCAGGTCCTACCTAGATAGTTCCATAAAACTGGGGTCGTAGGGGAGTGAGATGGCAGACATCTCAACTTTTCCCAGGGCTAGCACCACGAGGGTGGCATGTATCCCCTCTCACTCACTTCAAATTCATATTCATATTCACTCTTTTTACCAAGACTTCAGAAAGGCAAGAAGAATAATTGGTCTTTAACTGAACGTCTAGTCTTTTGGAAGGGGATGAAAAATGAGTCGGACCCGTGTACTTTATGGCTGTGCACGCTAAAGATTCTACAGCAATTGAAAATTGTGAAGAGCAGGGCATTGCCTGGCCCCTTGGTATAAAACATTGAGAGATAGGTTGATTTCCCAGGTCCCATCTTGCTAGAATCATCCTTAACGAAGTCAGCATCATACACATACCCACGCCCATCATTCCTCAGTGTGTCTGTCATGGGGCAAGAGGCTCAAGTGATACAGTGTTTGCCATACACCAGCTGCAACTAAGTGTTTGAACAAACCCAGGAGCTTTACAGATTTGACTAAAGTGTTTGACATAGTTAACCAGAAAGGTCTTTGATAGATATTACGAAAGTTTGGTTGCCTCCAGAAGCTTGTCTTACTGACTGCTTCTTTTCGTGTTTGAGCTCATGTAAAAAACAGAACCAAAAACAAAAACTAGAATGATGGTCTGATGGTCAAGGCACCAGGCCCTTGAGTAGTGATGAGCTAGATCTTTGAGACAAAACGATAACATCTGTTTCTGTGTGAAGAGTGCTTTTTGCCACACTTAGCCTACAGCAACGAAAGAGTTTTCCCTAGCAAAAGTACGTGGAGAAGTCCTCTTACTCATGATAAACAGAAAAGCGCCACAAAGTGGCAACACGGTCTTCTCAGGCAAATCAACCCATATTCCTCGATAAGAAATCAGTTGTGACAAATAACAAGACATCAATTTCTTCTTCTACTTTCTCCTTCTACTTGTGCAAATGTATCATTACGGATTTTTCAGGGAGAAAAAAACTGACAGTCAGTAGTGAACTGAAAAGCCCGATGTAGGTAAATGCCGTGTGGTGACAAGGTCTCTTTCACGCCATCGATTCACGTCCTTCTTGGTCTGCCTCTCACTTTAAATCCAGATGTCTTTTCGTCATTATGCTTGTTGATCCAGATGCTGGTGTTGCATTCTTCTTCGTCGTAGGAGGTAGCTTCTCCCAGAATCCAACCCCTCGTGCTTGTCTTGGGAGGTGGAAACAGACATGGTCTGGATATCAAAGCTTTGGTGGGGGCTACAACAGGTCTTTCTTAAGAGAATAAAAGGTGAAAAAATTGGATGGGAAAAAAATAACAATTCTTAAGAAAATTTGAATGTGTATGTTTTTATGTGTGTGTGTGTGTGTGTACATGTAGGACAGAGATACAGACAAAAGTGAGAGACACACAGAGATAGAGAAGCAGATGCAGACAGTCATACAGAAGACAAAGAACAGAGAGAGAGAGAGAGAGAGAGAGAGAGAGAGAGAAACTGAAACTGAAACTGAAACTGTTTATTGTCATTACCCGAAAAGGTCTTTTGACAAGGGGATAACAATTTTCCAGTAGTGCGACACATAATCCACTCTTTGTATGTGCGCAAATTCTTCACACATAATCAAAAAAAATATCGAACATCCATTCCTTGAACAGTCGAACATATTCAAATCATATATAATAAACAATCATCCATTTTACCACTACTACATAATACAAAGAAAACAACAACAAAAAATATCAGAACAGTGTTCCCACATTCAGGCCAATAATTTGTCTAGGTTTAGACAAACCAAAATCTTTTTCACACACCCACACCCACTCACACGCATCCATATACGCTCACACGCGGGCGCGCGCTCGTGCGCACACACACACACATCAAAACTGTAATATGATGAAACATCTGGGCTAGACCACCCAAACCTTACATTTAGTGATAATAATATAATCTTCACATAACTGCCCCAAAATACTCTGTTAACAAGGGACATCACTATGCCTTTTATTTATTTGTTTTTTGGTTTGTTTGTTTTTTTTTGTTTTTGTTAACATGTATAGTAGACCCTTAAGTGTCTATATACCCTTTCAATATCCACTTCTAACATATTCTACAAATATACCATTATTTTCATATTATTAGCTACTCTTAAATTATCGGCAAACAAAGCAAAATAAAGCAAATGAAAACAGCTCTTTACAAAACAGAGTCTATAATAAAGCGGCTTCTTTTGAAGTTAACGTGATATAGCCCACATGAGTCAAAAGAGATTAAATTAATCCCAGTATGATATTGTCTAGCACTATTGTCGGGCTTGTAAGTTTTATGTCTTATTTTTTGTGCTTCCGCAATGTATAGTGCCACTGATTTGATTATGACTTCGTCATCAGATGACAAAATAGATACAACATCTTGTCTTTTGGCCATGTCGGATTCAAAAACTTTGCATTTTCCACGTATTGTGTCAAAAATTTGGCATTGGAATAAAAAGTGTTTTTCATTATCGACATTGTTTCCACATAAGGGGCAAGGATATATATATAGAGAGAGAGAGATGTTAATGATCATTGAAAAATAAACGGACAAAAACTTGAGGCCAAGTTTTCAAATGTTCTCATACGATTGTTTATTTCATGTTTGCGTAATAGAGGCATGTAAAGTACGACATGACAAACAGCATAATAAACAAACAAACAACATTCGTTACGCAGATGACACCGTGCTAATTGCAGAAAATGAATCTTGTGAATGTAATAGAAATAGAAAGCAAAAATAAAGGGCTGGAGCTAAACAGCAAGAAGACTGAAGTCATGGTAATTGGTAAAAACAAAACAAAACAAAACAAAACAAAGCAAAACAAAACAATGCAAACTCCAAAAACAAAACAAAAAACAAAAACAAACAAACAAAAATCCTCATGCAAAATAACAGCGAATGGCACAACATTCAGACAGGATGACACGTTTAAATATCTGGGAACAGTCATCTCACCAGACGGTGGATGCACATCAGAAATAGCCAGCCAAATCAGCCAAGCTAAAACAGCATTCAAGAAGATGACAAGTGTTTTTACAAACAAATGCCTATCAAGTAACACCACGAAGAGAGTTCTTAAATGTCATATAGAACCAATACTATTATACGTTTGTGAGGCATGGACAGTCAACATGCAAAGTCAGAACGAAATTGAGGCAACTGAAATGTGGTTTCTAAGAAGAATTGGCGAGTTCCATGGACAGCAAAGAAAACAAACGAGACAGTCTTGAAGGAAGGAGACACAAGAAAATCATTCGTAAAGAAGATCAGGAAAAGACAAGCAACATTTTAGGACATTTTATGAGGAAAGAATTAGAGCACCGGGTCACAATAAGAAAGTTGGAGGGAAAATATTGTATGGACGTGCAGCATGGCTGAGGAAAGAGAGGGTG
>JAPXFY010002780.1:12500-25070 GCA_030674185.1 Monoplex corrugatus
CTGGAGGGACAAAGAGCACGAGGTAGACCCAGGAAGAAAACATTGGACGGAGTTGTGCAGTGGATGAAGACAGGATGGGAGATGTACGTGCAGCGACAAAAGATAGATTCGTATGGAGGGCCATGATCGCCAACGCCATGAGGCAGGGCACATGATGATAATGGTGATGATGATGACGTTTACAGCTTCCCAGTCAAACAATGAATTGAATCTGGTATTCATGCACCCTGGACAAGGGCATTATCCCACTGGGGTATGCTCTTTCTAGTGTTACCCAATGAATGATAGAATTAGGCCACATCAGTAAAGCTATCGCATTTCTATGTCTTGGCGTCATGTTGGATATTCTAGTGGTCTGACATCAATCTCCAAGTATTGCCTACTTGATTGCTGCACGGAAAGACAGAAATATTTTGATTACTGAAAAAAATTCGGGTGACGGTTTTATTGTCAAAGCTGGATTGAAAGGAATGTACAAATGAGCGCCGAGTTTTTGGAAGTGAAATCATGAAAAGTAAACAAAAAGAAATCTGCTCTGCTGGAATGAGATCAGACATGAAGATACTGCCTATTCATGGCAACAGGTGTTTCTGTCACAGTGTCTGCTCTTTCTCTCTCTCCCCCTCTCTCTCTTGCTCTGTCTGTCTGTCTGTCTCTGTCTTTCTCTCTCTCCCTCACTTTCTCGCTCATTCTCTCCCTTCTTTCTCTTTCTTCCTTTTCTCTCTCTCTCTCTCTCTCTCTCACTCTTTTACTCACTCTTTCTCCTTGTCTCTCCCCATTTCTCTTTCTTTCTGTCATGCTCTCTCACTCCCTCTTTCTTTTCTCTGTCTCTTCTCTGTCTTTTCAAAGATATCTCTCTGTGTCTCTGTCTGTCTGTCTGTCTTTCTTTCTCTCTATTTTACACCTTTCTCTCTCTTTCTTTCTTTCTTTCTCTGTCACTTCTTCCCATGCACAACCTCTCTCTCTCCCGCTTTCATCAAAACCATAGTAAGAAGCAGACATGTTGAAGCTGGGCATAGCAATAGTTATTTCCTAAAAGACCAATATTATCCGCGCTTTTAGATTATGTGGCCCGTCATGGCCCACTCTCATAGTGACCTCAATTACATTACTTTGGAGGTATGTGGGAGAACCGAAGTGTACAGCGTATACACCATCTCTGTAGTGTGCATTTTAAATTGACATACAAGCTGTCACTACGACCTAACTGGTCATCGCCTATTGGAAATGGATCTCGAGCATCGTACGAAACAAATTACTCTCAAAACCAAACAATTTGCCTCCAGACTACAAACAAGTGTGTCACATTACATATGATGTTGAGATAAGTTAAAGGTTACTTGCTTTATAACGATTGCACTTCTGTGGCAGTATTTGCTTGTATTATATACGACTGATTAAAATGAGGTTTTTTTTTCTCAAAATCTTTTTTTTTTTTCAGTTTCAGGCAGTTTTGACTGTAAACGTCTCGAGTTAAAATTTTTCCTCTTCTTTTTCTTTTCGCTTGTCGCCAATGTGATCACCCCCCCCCCCCCCCCCCCCAGTTTCTGCAGGTTATCGTAGAGCCTAGCTATTAGAGGAGTTATTGTCAGCTTTACATCTTGTTGCTCCGCTTGATAGAAACTGCATTCCTGCAATATTATGTGTCTGTTCAAAATGATATCAAGGTTACCTCAGTTTTCTAGGAAGAGAAATTTGCCATGGATTTGAACTGCAGCTACGCTCGCAAGCAATACAATCATATCATAAAAGATACGCTGAAGCCACTTGCCTGTCTCCTGATCCATGTCTATGATCAGTAAAGATGGGCAATGGCCACTTGCCTGTCTCACTATCCATGCCTGTGGTTTAGTAGAGATGGATGATAGCCGCATTCCTGCCTCTCTCTATGTCTGTGGCTGTTAGAGATGGTCTATAGCCACTTGCCTGTCTCCCTATCTATGTCTATGGTTGGTAGAGATGGGCTATAGCCACTTGCCTGTCTCCATATCCATATCTATGGTCGGTAGAGATGGGGAATAGCCACTTTCCTGTCTCCCTATCATATCTATGGTCTATAAAAATGGGCGATAACGGAAAGTACACACCAGTCCGTCTAGCTATTAACTCACATCAGATGTGCATTCGTCACCACACACGTCAAGTTTTGTCTGGGACTAAAAGAACTAACGATGGTGTCCCTGGTTGAAATGCCTTTCGGCAAAGGAAGATCACGTTGTACGTAAGACAGATATACACAGGAAATTCATGGTTACTGCCGTTTGGTCGCCCACACGTACCTATGTGGCTCACTATCCCCAGTTCTCTCTGTCTGTCTGTCTGTCTGTCTGTCTCTCTCTCTGTCTTTTTGTTTGTCTGTCTGTCTGTCTTTTTTCCTTTCCTTCTCTGTCTCTCTGTGTCTCTTTCTCTCTCTGTCTTTGTCTGTCTCTTTCTTTTTTCTTCTTTCTTTCTCTTTTTCTGTCTCTCTTTGTCTCTGTCTGTCTGTCTGTCTTTTTTTCTTTCTTTCTCTGTCTGTCTGTTTCTTTCTCTTTCTCTGTCTGTCTCTTTCTTTTTTTGTTCTTTCATTCTCTTTTTCTGTCTCTTTTTCTGTCTCTCTTTGTCTCTCTGTCTGTCTGTCTGCCTACCTTCCTGCCTGTCTGTTTGTCTGTCTCTCTCACTCTGTCTGTCTGTCTTTTTCTTTTTTCTCTGTCAGTCTCTGTCTCTTTCTCTGTCTGTCTGACTGTCTTTTCTTTCTTTCTCTGTCTATCTGTCTCTTTCTTTGTCTGTGTTTTTCTTTTTTCGTCTTTCTTTCTCTCTTTCTGTCTCTCTTTCTCTCTCTCTGTCTCTGTCTGTCTGCCTGTCTGCCTGTCTGTCTGTCTGTCTGTCTGTCTCTGTCTCTCTCTCTTTCTCCCCCCCCCCATCTCTCTTTTCCCTGTCTCAGCCTCTCTTTCTTTCTTTCTTTCTGTCTTTCTTTCTGTCTTTCTTTTTTTCTTTCTTTCTTTTTTCCTTCCTTCTTTCTTTCTTTCTCTCCCCCCTCTCTCTCAAACACACAATACACACACACAATCATTATCAACATTGTCAGGCTAAGGAACACACATACACATACAACTGACACACACACACACACACACACACACACACACACACACACACACACACACACACACACACACACACACACACACATACACACACACACACACACACACACACACACACTCGTCTAATATCGCTTAGAGTGAAATGAAATAAATTTAACGAAAGAACGAACGAACGTACACATAATTATATACACATTCTCTCTTTGTCTATGCGTTTGCTAACTACACAGAACATCTGGTCCCCCCACTAAACAAGGCTGACAATATGCGCTGTGATACCCACCCACCCACTTGGCTCTGTATCGAGCGTTAAAATACAACTTGGTTGTGTGACATTAGATACTGTTATATCTGTTGCTTGAAAAAAAAAAAAAGTCTAGATATTTTTTCAGTTTACTCATTTCTTACGTATCATGACGATTGATGGCAGCATGATTGCTTTATAAAAAATAAACGAACAAAAAACAAAACAAAAATTAACAGTAATTTCATGATCAGAAGCTAACGACAAATTCAGCTGTAGTTGAGTTGGGAAGTTATAAAATTTTCGGTGGTAGGTGCTTTGTGTGTGTGTGTGTGTGTGTGTGTGTGTGTGTGTGTGTGTGTGTGTGTGTGTATGTATGTGTGTGTGTGTGTGTGTGTGTGTGTGTGTGTGTGAAAGAAAGAGAGAGAGAGAGAGAGAGAGAGGGAGAGAGAGACGGGCAAACAGACAGAAAGAGAGAGAGAGAGACAGACAGACAGACAGAGAGAGAGACAGAGAGACAGAGAGAGACAGAGACAGAGAGACCGACAGAGAGAGAGAGATAGAGAGACAGACAGACAGAGAGACAGAGATAGAGAGACAGAGACGGAGAGAGAGGCATATATCTGTTTTTGTGGGTAGTTGGAGAAAGAAAATGGGGAAGTGGGTGTGGAAGAGAGAAACCTGAAGAGACAAGTACCAAAACTACAGGAAAGTTCTCTCGAGTTCTGGCAAATTCTTTCTTCTTCTTGTTTTAATCTCATTAATGTGATCGTTGGGTGGGGGATGGGGGATGGGGTGGGGAGGGTACTGATAAGCACACAGTAGTACTCTGGATCCTCCACCATCTTCTTCAGGGATGCAGCAGTAACAAGCAGTTCAAGCATTTGAGATGGGTCCAGTCTTTGATATATGCAGCAAACTGTTCCTTTGTCAACCTCATCAATGGCTTCTGTACAAGGTTTCCTCAAGAGATTATCTTAGACGGTGAGTCATAGTCGACGTTTCTAAATCAAACTAACAAATCCAGACACAATTAATGTCACTGCAAAGATGATAAAATCATCGAAGATCTGTCATATCCGATGCAAAGATGATGAAATCGTCGAAGAACTGTCATTTCTGATTTTGATCGTTTTTTCTCATTTTTTTCTATTTCTGATCTTTTTAGATTGAGGCAGCCGAGATGTGGTTTCTAATAAGAATGTTGAGAGTTCCATGGACAGCAAAGAAAACTAACGGGACAGTCTTGATGGAGGCAGACACAAGTAGATCATTCACAAGGAAGATTAGGAAAAGACAGGCAACATGTATAGGCCATTTTATGAGGAAAGGGGAATTGGAGCACCTGGTCACAACGGGAAAGCTGGAGGGAAAGAGAGCACCAGGTAGACCCAGGGAAAAGATACTAGACGGACTTGCAGAGTGGCTGGGGACAAGGAGGATGGAAGAGATGCTTGAGGCAACAAGAGATAGAGACTGATGGAAGTCCATAATCGCCAACGCTATCAGTTGCCTTGATGATGACGATTTTTTATTATAAATGTGGAAGAAATTTTGATTACCAAACACTCAAAAAAAAAAAAAAAAAAAAAAAAAGAGTCCATGAGTCAACGGAAAATCATATATATGCAGGTTAAGCCTCAAGATGGAAAGGGCTAAGCCTCAAGATGGAAAGGGCTGAAGCGCCGGCTCACTGATACACACTGGCTCTATATCTATGTATGTATCCGTTCGCTATTTTTTAAACGTCTATTCATATGTGCGCTTTTAGACGAAAAAAAAAGCAGTGTTAAAAATGAATAGACAAATAAATAGATAGATCGATAAATGAATAAGTAAGTAAAGAAAGAAAAAAGAAAGAAAGAAAGAAAAAAGAAAAAAAGAAAGAAAGAATATAGAGAGGGTATGCATCTGTCTGTTGATCTATGTGTGTATAAATTGTCGCCCTTTTCTATACACGAATCGCAGTCAAGGGGTATAAGTGTGTCTTGTGAACCGTTGCTCTGCAAATCAGAAAACCTATGTTCCTCACAGTCTGTGTGTGTGACTCAATCTCAAGTTCTGGATTCTGAACAAAGGGAGATAATTGAAGAAGACTGGGCGTGGAATAGCACCATTCATTCCATCGGAAACTGTTGGAATGAGGCAATCTCACTCGTATCATAAATAGTCTGGACCGTTCCCTATCGTGAAGGTCTGCTGGACTCGCTGTCTTATCAGGATGGATCGTGTATAGCACTGTACAAGTCATTTGTTTTACTGACTCTGTTTTCGTTTTGTCTGTGTCTGAGAGTTGTTTTTATCTACTTGTTTATTTCATCTGTTTGTCTCTGTCTACCTGTCAGTTTCTCTGTCCCAGGCTTACTTGTGTTATACCTCTCTCTTCCTTTATCTCTCTCTTCCTCTATCTCAGTCTCACTATTTCTCTCTCTCTCTCTCTCTCTCTCTCTCTTCCGCTCCGTCTGTCTGTCTGTCTGTCTGTTGGTCTGTCTCTGTCTCTCTCACATTCTCATTCACTTACCTCTTGGTTTTTGATAATTTCAGCCAGTGACTTCAAAAAATAGAAAATTAGTATCATTGTCATTCTCTGTTTGTCTCTGTCTGTCTCTTTGTCTCTGTCTGTCTGTCTGTCTCTGTCTCTCTGTCTGTCTCTGTCTCTCTGTCTGTCTGTCTGTCTGTCTCTCCCCCTCTCCCTCTCTCTCCATACCTCTCTTTTTCTGTCCTTTCCCCGCCTCCATTGTTCGACATTCCCCACACATTCTCTTTCCGGATGATATTAGTATGGTCTGGAAGACTTCCTCCTAGAGCGTACGCAAATTGGCAATTTAATGTAAAAAGCTGTGCAGTAAAGAGTGCTCCTACTATGGCTTGACAAAGTGGTTTTGTGGCGTGAAGGAACGGTGAATATTCTCATTTTCTTACGCTTCCTGGGTGCCTACTCTTTCGCAACCGACCCTTTCAATACTAAAGCATGGTGAAGGTGTGGCCTGACTGTAAAAACAGACCTGCTGACAGAATCTAAGTGATGGTGGGAACATTTGAACAGGTCATGTCACTTGCTCCGTAAGAAAGCTGTGAGCAGGAAATAGATTCTTCTCTAGTGTTGGCACCTCACGAGTGTGAGGAGGAGGAGGAGGAGGAGGAGGAGGAGAGAGAGAGAGAGAGAGAGAGAGAGAGAGAGAGAGACAGACAGAGAGAGACTGAGAGAGACAGAGACAGAGACACAGAGACACGGAGAGACACAGAGAGAGGGAGGGAGAGAGGGAGGGAGGGAGGGAGGGAGGGAGAGAGACATAGAGAGAAAGGGAGAGAGAGGGAGAGAGAGACAGACAGACAGAGACAGAGACAGAGAAAGAAAGCTACAGAGAGAAAGAAAGCAACAGAGAGAAAGAAAGCAACAAGAGAGAGAGAGAGAGACAGAGAGAGAGACAGAGACAGAGACAGAAAGACAGAGACAGAGAGAGAGAGAGAAAGAAAGAGAGAGAGAGACAGAGAGAGAGAGAGAGTGGGGGAGGGGGGCTGTTGGGAGTGGGGATGAGGGAGAAAATGTCCATGTATCTTTTTGATTTTTGTTTACTTATGTCTTCCCATGCCATGCTTTTGTGTTTACTGTTTTTTTGTTTTCTTTGTTTTTTGTAAACAGTTTCTTAAAATCTCTCACTGACCTAGTTTCATGCAAATTTCTTCTGCTTGTTGCTCCTCTTGTGTCTGTTTGCGTTGTTCTTTTTCTCCTCTTTCTTTCCCGTCTCTTCTTCTCATCCTTCTCTTCCTCTTCCCCTTCTCCTCCTCGTTTTTCCTTACAGTGCTTACTAACCTATGCTACTTTTATCATCCGCTTGTACTGAGGGTTGTCACAGTGAGACGGCGCTGACGGTCTTCAGCTAAACTGGAAAAGTACTGTAATCGTGTTGTAGATGTGGAGTGTGTCTTCATTCCACCTATCCAGCGCCATGGTAGTTATCTTCTGGCTCCCAAACCCGAGCATCTGGTGTTCTTGCAGTATTTCTGAGATGAGGAAGAAGGAAAATAAGATAGAAGAACTATACGAGTACTTAAATGCAGTTTCGTCTTTTCATGACGAGCTGATCAGCAAAGGATTAACAAAGGTTTAAGTAATGAATTGTGATTATCTTAGTAAGAAAATGATGCCTTTCTAAATTCAGACTAAAGGAGCAGGACTCGATATTACGAATTGTTAGACATTTCTTGTGCAGGTAAGAAACAGACATTGAATTTCAGTCAGAATGTCTTTTGCTTTTATGAAACAGACATTGAATTTCAGGCAGAATGTCTGTTACTGCTATGAAACAGACATTGAATTTCAATCAAAATGTCTGTTACTGCTATGAAACACACATTGAATTTCAGGCAGAATGTCTGTTACTACTATGAAACAGACATTGAATTTCAGGCAGAATGTCTGTTACTGCTATGAAACAGACATTGAATTTCAATCAAAATGTCTGTTACTGCTATGAAACACATATTGAATTTCAATAAGAATGTCTTTTACTGCTATGAACCACACATTGAATTTCAATCAGAATGTCTTTTACTGCTATGAAACAGACATTGAATTTCAATCAGAATGTCTGTTACTGCTATGAACCACATATTGAATTTCAATAAGAATGTCTGTTACTGCTATGAACCACACATTGAATTTCAATCAGAATGTCTGTTACTGCTATGAAACACATATTGAATTTCAATAAGAATGTCTGTTACTGCTATGAACCACACATTGAATTTCACTCAGAATGTCTGTTACTGCTATGAAACACATATTGAATTTCAATCAGAATGTCTGTTACTGCTATGAACCACACATTGAATTTCAGTCAGAATGTCTGTTACTGCTATGAAACAGACATTGAATTTCAATAAGAATGTCTGTTACTGCTATGAACCACACATTGAATTTCAATCAGAATGTCTGTTACTGCTATGAAACACATATTGAATTTCAATCAGAATGTCTGTTACTGCTATGAAACACACATTGAATTTCAATAAGAATGTCTGTTACTGCTATGAACCACACATTGAATTTCAATCAGAATATCTTTTACTGCTATGAAACACATATTGAATTTCAGTCAGAATGTCTGTTACTGCTATGAAACAGACATTTAATTTCAATCAGAATGTCTTTTACTGCTATGAAACAGACATTGAATTTCAGTCAGAATGTCTTTTACTGTTAAGAAACAGATATTGAATTTCAGGCAGAATGTCTGTTACTGCTATGAAACACATATTGAATTTCAATCAGAATGTCTGTTACTGCTATGAAACACACATTGAATTTCAGTCAGAATGTCTTTTACTGTTAAGAAACAGATATTGAATTTCAGTCAGAATGTCTGTTACTGCTATGAAACAGACATTTAATTTCAATCAGAATGTCTTTTATTGCCAAGAAACAGACACTGAATTTCAGTCAGAATGTCTTTTACTGCTAAGAAACAGACATTGAATTTCAATCAGAATGTCTTTTGCTGTTATGAAACAGACGTTGAATTTCAATCAGAATGTCTTTTATTGCCAAGAAACAGACATTGAATTTCAACAAGAATGTCTTTTGCTGCCAAGAAACAGACATTGAATTTCAATCAGAATGTCTTTTGCTGCCAAGAAACAGACATTGAATTTCAATCAGAATATCTTTTACTGCCAAGAAACAGACATTGAATTTCAGTCAGAATGTCTGTTACTGCCAAGAAACAGACATTGAATTTCAATCAGAATATCTTTTACTGCCAAGAAACAGACATTGAATTTCAGTCAGAACGTCTTTTACTGCTAAGAAACAGACATTGAATTTCAATCAGAATATCTTTTACTGCTAAGAAACAGACATTGAATTTCATCCAGAATGTCTTTTTGCTGCTATGAAAGAGACATTGAATTTAAGTCCGAAATCGCATGACCAACTAGGTTCTAATTTCCATCGCACAATCCTTTTTGACCAAATAAAGAAAACAACTCTTTAATGCTTTCTTAATGCCACGAGGTCACTACAACCTGTTCTTGTAAAAGAAAAGTTGAGGTAAAAACGTGTCGTTGTCCACATTGTTTTAAGTTCTTTCTCTATTTCCACCCCATCTCAACACAAGAAGTTCGTCAATGTACTTGCCAAGTCTGCTGCACGCCACAGGAAGTGACGGAAACGAAGAGGGAAAGGGGAGATCATTTCCTGAACTGTCTACGTGGAAAGGGTCGGTCAGGATTTGCAATCATCAGTCTGCTTAAAAATAAGATTAAACCACATCTAATGGGAGACAGAGTCGTATTGACCAGTGGGCAGCTGTGTGTGAGGGTGTATAATCATATCATTTGAGTTGGTGTGTGTTTTGTGTGTGTGTGTGTGTGTGTGTGTGTGTGTTTTGTATGTGTGTGTGTGTGTGTGTGTGTGTGTGTGTGTGTGTGTGTGTGTGTTGTGTGTGTGTGTGTGTGTGTGTGTGTGTGTGTGTGTGTGTGTGTGTGTGTGTGTGTGTGTGTGTGTGTGTGTTTCGGTGTTTGACAATTAGTTTATTTGTTTTCTTTTTGTTTGTTTGTTTGTTCGTTCGTGAGTTTTTGTTTGTGTTTCTATCGCTTTCTTCCCCCCTCCCCCAAATATTTTGTTTCACTCTCTTTGTTTCTGCCTTGTTCCTTTGCTTTCTGTCATTTCTTCCTATTATGGTCTGCCTTGCTGATCCATTCACCTGTATATGTTCGATAAAGTCTTATGTACTTTCTCTTAGGATTGATAATTGGATACATGTGTTGAGTGCCTTTTTGGCTCTATGGAAATGAAATATGCTGAAACAATTTTTGCTAATTTAGGCCTCTTTTATATATGTTGTAGTGCCCTTATTTGTGTTTAAATTTGAATTTAGGTATGTTTTTAAATTGGACAGAGTGGTCAACCCCGAAGGCATTTCTGTAGATTATGTGCTCGAATGCATCCATTTGTGATATTTGATTTTCCTTTCTTTTTTTTCCAGTTGAAGTACCGTGTATGATTTGAAACAGGTTATAGCCCTATGAGTCAGGCTGTACACTTGTCCTGACCTTGGCATAACATACTTAGACCTACATTTGATATGATTCAGTATAGTTATAGACATCTGTGATTTTGTTCAAGGTTTACTTTACAATAATGTTGCTGAGTCAGTAAGGCTTGTGATATTTCTAATTTCAGTGTTATTATTATTATGACCTTTGAAAGAAATATTGCTACAAATACAACAAGAACTATTACTGCTGCTGCTGCAACAACAACAACAACGGCAGCAGTAGCAGCAGCAGCAACAACAACAACAATTACTACTACTACTACAACGACGATGACGACGACGATGACTACTACTACTGCTGCTGCTACTACTACTACTACGACGACTACTTCTACTACTACTACAACTACTACTACTACCACCACCACCACTACTAGTACTGCTGCTGTTGCTGCTGCTGCTGCTGTTACATTTCTTGTTCTTGTTAAATGACTGACATGTATTTACCTTACGTGTGTCTGCTGTTGTCTCTCATGTTTTGGTAAAACGCTTATTTGATTGACTTGTGGAAGTCGATATTTCAAAAACATAAGTCAGTTGAATGACTACTTTGATATTGCACGTGTTATAGTTGATCTGTTTTCATCATCCTGTTAGAGTTCCCATGTCTTCCGCTTCCTTTGTTTATTTTTTCCTTTGCGTTTATGTACTTTAACATTATTATTATTATGTATAACATGATATTGCATTTTTCATTGTTATTATTGTAATGATTAAAAGAAAACTATCACCATTGTTACTACAACTGTTACCAATACTACTGTTGTAATACTACCACTGCGACAACTTGTGCGTTTATATTTTTGTTGCTACTGTTAGGAGTTGAAGGTAAATGCATTACGTGTATGCTCAAGTCAATAATTTATTGTAATTCATTTTTTATTGTTTCTTTGATGTTGTAAATGTAATGATTCAGCTGTTTTCGTCATACCGTTAGGATTGATATCTGTAACGCCTTCTTCGTTTTAATACGTTTCTTTACTAATTTATTTTCCATTGTTTTCATGCTTGTAATTTTTCAACAATTAACTCATATCAACATGTATTTGTTTAGTTCTAATCATTGTATTTCACTTTCATTTTAATAATGTTATATATTATTTTCTGTAGAGTAGCAAACACTATATGTAAGACACGCCCAGTGGGGCCTTATGCTAATATATTTGAACAATAAAACGCTTTAGAGTTTGCAAGTTTCAAATCTTCATGGATTCACTCACCAGGCAGGGAAAATAATGTTGCACTCACAAAAGGGTAAATTAGATTCTGTGTGTACTCGATTACTTCCACTTAAACGATCAAAGCATACTTAAACATCACCCCAGCAGTCGTAACAAGATCAAAAGAGCACTCAGTAAGAAACAAGTATCATTCAGTGACAAAGGCCGAATGAACCAGAAAAAAAGTGCCGGGGGCATCTATGGCAACTGTCAGATAATGATGCCTGAAGAACGTTGCTGAGATGGTCAAAGAGGAGAACGAGTAACCAAATGTTCATGGATACATCATATTTTAATAACTGCATCTATCTTTTTTCTGTAATGTAGGGGTAACTGTGGAGACATTTCCCTGGGGCTTTTTGCTGCATACGGGTTTCGTTTTCTTTACTAAAGGACTGAAGTTTCATCAAGGATATGTTCTGGGACAGGTCACCCTGGAGTGTCTGATAAAGCGAGGGAATTACAGAAGCGGTTGCCTGTGAATGGACATGCCTTAGGGTGTGTTTGCATGTTGTTCCGTGGGATGTTTGTTTGCCGTTCGATACATCTTGTTAAATACATCTTGAATGAATCAAGACTTCGACAAATATCAAACGAACATACTCATGCAAACAGGCAACAAAATAAAAGATAACTGTGGAAGAATATTTAAATATACGTTCCTGTACAATTTATCTAAAAGCGGGATTATATCAGATCCATCTACTTTTTACAGAACTACAAGAATGTTTAGTTTTGCAAGAATTGGTTCTAGTGTGAAACATTTCAGGCTGGTATTCTATAAGATTAGCAAAAGAAAACATGAAAACATGAAGCTTTGTTGATAAAAAAAAATGTGATCGATGGAGACATGAAGTAATTGATTATGAAATACATTTATATGAAGTTTAAACCACGCAAGGGAAGAAGAAGATGTAGGAGAGAAAAGGACGGCAGAGTTTGGTAATATATGAAATGATACA
>JAPXFY010002781.1:0-25070 GCA_030674185.1 Monoplex corrugatus
AAGGTTACCTATTGTAACTAATCACAAGTCTTTTTCCTTTTCCCCTAAACAGATGGAAAACTCTTTTATCGGGCATTTGGAAACGTGTTCTTCTTGATTGACGGAAATTTTCTGACCAGTTCTCAAAACATTTACGCCAAAACGGGGTACGTTTTTGGGAAAAAAGCAAGATAAAAAACAGATCTTTGATTTTTTCCCGGGTCCTTTGGGGGGGCTTTGGGGAATTTTGGAAAGTCTGAAAAACTGCTAAATCAATACTCCTTTACCTACTTAAATAGGGATACAATCCCTAAGGGATTTTTTTCGATGTTTTTCAAATTCGGAATGAAATTTGGGGGTTAAAACACTGTGTAAGGTTTTTTTTTCCGGTTCAAAAACTTTTTAAAAGAAATCTAATTATTTCAGTCTACAACATCACAGGGGGGGTTCCCCTTCTTTTTGCGTAAAACTTAGACTAGAGTTTTCGTTGACGAGACAAAACCCCCCTTGATGTGAAGGGGATCCATTTTTATACGATTTTTGCGACCTACACTGCCACCATAGTCCATTAAAAAGTGAATTAAAGCTCTGTAAGGTAAAAAGTTTTTCCTTTTTGCACCTCAGCTGTATGTTAAAACTTGAAAAAATCCAGGCTTTCTATAGGGGGTTTTAAAGCGTGGGATCACACATTTCAGGTCCCCGCATGGCGTTGGGTCATGGATTCCATCTCCTCATCCCGTTGCCCCTACATCTCCCCCACCTCCCCACCCCACCCCCTTCTGCAAGTCCGTCCAGCATTTTCCCATGGATCACCCGTCCCCTTTTTCCCCCTCCATCTTTCCCCCTGACCTGGGCTCCAAACCCCCCTTTCCCTCAAAAAAGGGCCTATAAATTTGCCTTTTTTCCTATCTTCCTTAGAGGATCATTTTTCGCCTCCTCAAGACGTCTCTTTTTTTTTCTTTCGTCCAGGAAAACCCCAACATTCTTCTTAAAACCACATCTCGGCTCCTCAAACTTTTCTGGTTTGTTTTTTACTGTCCACGCCTCGCATCCGTACAACATTATTTTCAATAACTTCAAAACCCTTTCCCGATGTTAAATTTATAGGTATTTGTTATAAGAATGCTTGTCATCTTTAATGCGTTTTGCTTGGGCCCAATTTTGCCAGTATTTCTTAGGATATGACAGGAAATTTAATTTTATCAAAGATCACCTTAAAATTGCTTTTTTAACCCCTTTTTATTTTTTTTAAACTCAAAGATTTTGGGGGGTAGGAAAGGGAAAAATTGTTTTGGTTTGGGGAAAAAAAATATCTACTTGCCACTTTTTTACCATTTCCACACTGCACCATCACAAACCCCCCATAATTTCCCGCGCGTTAACAGTAAAAACATCGTAACAGGGGAAAGTCAGACCTGCTGCACAACATGATTATTTGATCTTAAACTGAACACGCAGATGAAAATCTCCCTTGTGGAACATCACACTTGATTTTTAAATTTGGGGGGAAGAAAGGACCAATTTGCATTTAAAACTGTCCCCAAACCTAAAAATTTGGAAAAAAACATATTCCCCTAAAAACCCCAAATTTTGTAACCCATAGGAACCGGATTTTCCGGGGGTTTCATATTTTTTGGTCTAAAATTAAAAAAAAAATACATTACAGCTTTTTTGGGTCAAAAATTGCTTCTGGATTGTCGTTTAAAAATCGGGTTAAAGGGGCCTTTGGGGAAGGGTTTCTTTAAAATCGAATAAAGGGACCCCCCAGAACCTAGAAACCATTTTTTTTAAATTTTCATTTTTTTATACGGAATTGCCCCTTTGATGGATCTTTAAACTTGGGGATTCTTTTTTTGGGGGCCATGATTTGATTTTTGTTTGGGTTACGAAAAAACCAAAAACCAGACCTCAAGTTTTAAAGATATAGCCTCTCCCCCCAAAAAACCCCCTTTTTAAAAATCGCTAAATTAAACTATCAAAAAATAAAAATTATTTGGGTTTGGTTGTAAACCCTCGATTATTCCTCTGTCATTCCCCATTCTTCACGGGATTCTGATTTGACCTTTTTTTCTCTTCATTTTCCAAAGAAAACCCCTCGTTACACTTTTGGGGCTTTATTCCAAAGATGGGGCGGTGTCTTCAGGTCGGGGGTTGGATGACCCGGGGCTTTCACCCACGGGGGGGAAAATTAATTTTAATGAAACCGGGCTAACCCTTTCCTCAGTGAAAAAAAAAGGTTTACTTACTGCGTAGTTTTCGTCGGCGACCCGGCCCCGGACTTTTTCACGCAACGGAAAACAAATTTCAAACGGGTTTCCCAAGAAAACTTCGACTTTTGAAATAATACTCCGCCAAGAAAAGCATCAGAGCAAATCAAAAGAGCAGCTTTTTATTTGTCTGGCAGGGGAAGATTGTATTCTTTCCGGGGTATCAGGGGAAAATTAGATATTGTTTTTTTTTTTGGGGGGGTCGTGTAAAAGGGAAAAAGGTCGATTTGCGGGCGAGGAAGTTTTGGGGTTTTCAGGGGGTGGAAAAAAAACCAGTTAAAACTGTTTTTTTGGCAGTAACCAAAATCTGAAAATTTTGAAGGGTTGACCAAACGGACATTTTTTATCCTTTTTTTTTTGAAAAAATAAATTTAAATTTTGGGGGCGTATTATCCCCAAAGACAAGTCCTGACAGGGAAATTCTCAAGGGGAAAAACGAACCCATTTGACAAACCCCCACAAAGGACATTCAAAAACCCGGGGGGATAAACTTCCCGGGAAACACGAAAAAGCACGGGAAAAGGGGGATTATAAGGTCTCTTGTTAGGGCCTCCACCCCAAAGGGGGGGTGAAACCTTTTAACTTTACAAACTCCCCCCAAAAAACATCTGACACGTACATTGTGTAAGCAAAAAAAACTGAAGCAAGACGTTTATACTTTCACTTTCGGTTTTTACTTTACTTCAATCATTTAATAAACCACCACATTTTTCTTAAAAAAAAATTCGTTTGCAGACACTGAACATTTTTTCCCAACCCACGTACGGACTGTCAATTTTTTCTGTAAGAACACATAATTTTTTTGCTGTTCTTTTCGTTTTAACGAGCCAGTTTTCCCCCAAATTAACAGATCTGAAAAACCAAAAAGGTCAAACAATCCTTTTGGGTTGAAAAAAAACAAGTGGGGGTTAAACAACATCATAAAATTTTAACGTATGGGGGATTATCTGCCAAAAAGGGAAAATTAAAATTTCCTTTAGGGCCATATAACACTCTTTTTTACTGTAAGTAAAAGTTTGGTGTTTTAATTAATAACGGGGTTAAATCCTTTAAAAAAAAAACAAAGCGGAAACAAACATCCCTTACCCCAATTTTTTCTGACATTTGAAAAGCATTATTGTGTTTCTTATGATCTTAAAAAAGGGGAAATGCAATTTACGAAAACTGAAAAATTCCGTCTTCCAAAAAAAACACAGCAAGGGTTCCCAATTCTTGAATATTTTAAAAATCTCTTTTACTCAAAAATTTGCCTTGGTAAAAGCTCCCTTTTTAAAAAAAATGAAACTTAGATCAAATGGCTTTATATAATTTTCAAAGAAGACAAAAAAATAAAGAGCCATATTAAAAATTTGGGAACCGGGGAGGGTTGAAAAAACCCCCTTACAACCTTTTATAACACAACAGGGGTTTAAAACCGATCGGGAAAAAATTTCCCCGGGAACCCTTTTTAAATCACCACCTTCACCTACAACCCCAATGCTACAAAAAAAACACCAGAAAACCATGACAATGTTTAAAACGGAATGCAAGATATTCATCCTGGGCATACCTCCTGAATTTTTCTTCTAGTGCTGACAACGCATTGACTCCCCACAAAAACCTTTTTGGGGACATAATGTAAAAATTAAGTAAATAAATATCCTTTAAAATTAAATACACTGTCAAAAATTTTAAATTCAAAAGGGACATTGGGCTACAAAAGTCAAGAAAATTTTGGGTTAAATTTCTTTCCCCCAAACAAAAAATTTCCCCAGATTTTAAACCAGTGGGTGGTTTTTGCATTGGTTGGTGAAAGGAAATTTCCCCTTTGGAAGATTGAATTTTCCAAACGCTCGTCAAAATCATTTGGCTTTTTTCCCAAACCCAACCACCCCTACCCAATTTTTAGGGTCCAGGGTCTTGTTGGGGAAAATGACCCCCACTTAGTAAATTTTCTCTTTTCATTTCGGGCAAAACCAACACGGCATTTGTCTGTATCTTTCGGGCTATCAAAGAGCCCCTTTAAAAACTTTCTGAAAATAGGCCTTTACTAGAAACATAAATGAACGAATGGGATCAAAAATAAAAATTGCAAAAATTGGGCCATGTCTTTTTTGGGGCTGCCTTTTTTAACATGATAGTAAACATTTTAAAAACTTGTTTTGGGATAAAAACCGGGCGGCCCTATTAAAAGGCCACAAACCCAAAAAATTTACTCTTTCAGAAAATGACTTCTTTTAAAAATTTTGGGGCCCTAACTTTTTGTACGTCAAAAATGGATCTCACCCATTGAGCAGCTTAGATTTTCTTCACAGGCTCAACGGGAGATTCTATCAAAACCCCATGAAAATTTTTGGGACTTTTTGGTGTACACGGACAAATGTGCGCAAAATGTGGGCATTTTCCCGCAAGGCGGAAAGTTTTTTTTAAAGAAATTTCAAAATTAAAAAAAAAAGTACTAGGGGGTTTCCCAAATGATTTCAGAAAATAAAAAAAGATCATATTTCATTCTTAAAAGAGTAAAACGTATTGTGTTTTAAATGGAAAGGGTTGAAACAGCAGAAAAACTATAGCTTCTACCATATCTCCTTTAGACATCAAAACAATTTTAAATTCCAGTTAACTACACTTTTGGGGAAAGGGGAAACGTTATTAAGAAAAAAGGGATTCTGAATGTTTCATCCCAACCCTTGGTTTTTCCTATTTCATTTTTTATTTCTAAAGGGAACATATATTAAAAACTCGCAAAATCCAATTAAAAACTAAAGGAATTCTTTACATACACAATAAATTGGGGTACATTTACTTGTACTACAGGGTTTCTTTTAAAAATCAAAAACGAGGGCAGCAAAAAGAAAAAAAAACACTCGCCATTATTATCAATTTTCCTAAACCAAAAAAACCCCCAAATTTTGTATGTCATTGGCAAATGGAAAATAAGGTTTTCCCTTGGTTTCATGTGGGAAACATTTTTCTAGATAACATACTTTTTTTTCCCAGTTTCCAAGTCTTTTTTTCGGGCGTTAACCAGTACTCCCTCGTTTAAATTTCGTTGTTTTCTGTGCTCCCCCTCACAGTGTTTTACTTTCCGGGAACCAACAGCACGGGCCCTGTCCTAAAGGGCCCCCAAGGAAAAATTTCTCCCCGAATTAAAAAAAAAAAATATTTTAAAAAAAAAAAATTATACATAACAAAAAAAAACCAACAAAAAACCCAAACAAACAAAAAAAAAAAAACATGAAACCATTTCAAAACTTTGGGGCTACTTTAAATTTCAATTTTTTTCATATGCAAAAATTTTTTAAATTTCTTAAGGGGTAAGTTTAATTTTTCACAGGTTAAATTTTATTTTTTCAGATCATCGATTTTTTAGATTTTTCCTTAAATCTCATGTCTTTACAGGGCCCCATTTTCTACACCATTTTAAAGGGTTTTACAGAAGCTCCATTTTTTACTATTGTAAAAAAAGGGATATGATGATATTCTTTGGGGGTTTTAAAGGGTTCCAATGGGACGGGAAAATTTGAACACCACCCTCAAGAAGGCTTCGAAAGGGAAAAAAGATTTGACTGTAGGCCCCCAAGACTTCCCTTTTAACCCCCGTAACACTTTCAGCGTTAGGGCCTTTTGGACCCAAAACCCATCTGGGGGGATTCGCCCCCCCCCCCATTCATTTGCCCCTTGCCTAACCACTCACCACACGAATTTTGGCATAAAAATTTCCAAACATTGACAGGGGACCCCCCTATGGGACTGAAAACCCTTAAAAATTTTAAACAGGGAAAGGAAGGTGATGTGTTTTTTCCTTCTTTTTGCGGAAAAACCCGTGTCCCCCTGGTATACTCATCTGATCAAAAGTTTCCCAACAAGAAAAGTTTTTTTTTAAAACAGCTTTTCTTGTAGGTCAACAATGAAATCCCGAAAGAACGTTCTTTTCAAAGGGGCCACATTGTATTTTTTGACTTTAACTGGTCCTTTTCTTTGAAAGGGTGGGTTTTTTTTTTTCGGGCGGACCCCACTTAGACAACAACCGGGAGCCCCTGGGGGCACATTTTGAAATCAGTAATTGGTACATTTTTTTGGGGGAAAAATAAAATTTTGATTTTTTATTTATTTTTTTTATTTATTTTTTTTTACTTGACATTTGCCAGGCAGCACACTTACTCTGTCCAGGTTTTTTTAAAAACCTCCGAAAAGGAACAATTTTCCCGGGAACCCTTTTGACCCTTTCATAGAAAAATTCATTTACCCCTTGGGGGTGTAAAACCGATATAAAAGGGGGACTTTGCGACTTTCTGCCCATGATTTTAGTTTTCGTTAATGATGATGGGGTAAAAATTTTTGGGGAAACATGCACGGGGGATTGAGAAACTTCTAGAGCCCGGGTTTTGTTGGGGATGTAAAGGGCATCCCCCTAAAAAAGAATATCGCGGACCGGGGCCCCTGACACCTTGGTCTTTGTGTAAGGGCAAATTAACAGTTCCCCTTTGGGACTTTTGGGGAAGGTACACCCCTTTCCTCGGACCCTCAAAAGATTAGGGCCAGTGCGAGAGAGAAATTTCAAGGATTTTTGGAGTGGGATCGCAGTCCTTTTTTCCCCACTTTGAAAAAATTTTAAATAGGATAAAAAAAAACGAAAGGGCCCCCTCATTGGGTCAGGGAAAAGATGCATCAGTAAGCTGTTTTGGGGTTGGGCCTTCATCTGTTTCAGGTCTTTAAAACCCTTTGGGCTTCCCGCTTCAGAACCCCAATTTTCCCAAAATGGGTTTTTCATTTAAAGACCATTCAAAATTTCTGCAACCCAAATTTTGCCCTGCTTACACTCTCCCCAAAAAAAGACTCTGAAAGGGGGGCAGGCCCTTTTTTGGGCCCTAGGTACCAAAAAATAGTTCTGGCCCAACGTAATTGGAACATCCTAACAAGCCTTCTAAAAAAAACATAAGGACCGCCAACCAGCCCAAGTTAAACGACCCACTGGTAAAAAGGACACCCACCACTACTTTCAACGACTTCCAAAAACCGACCACTGACACAAAACCCAACAAATTTGCCTCACAAAAAAGGACAAAAGGGAAACCAAACGGGGGCAACAAGATATTGGGAATAAGGGGTCACAAATCAAACAACCTTTTCTGTTTTGCAGGGGTGTCACTTGAGTTTATGCTAGTTCCATTTAAATTTAAAAACCCATTGGGGGTTTTTAACACGGTCTTTTAAAAATTTTTGACCCATCTGCCATTCCGACAAGCACCCCAAAAATTCGTTTACATTTACTTCGAATTTAAAAATCAAAAGTTTTTTACACCTCCCTTTCTCCACGCCTGGGGGAAAAAAAACCGACCCAACCAAGGTCGACCTCGGTAAAAAACCCCACTGTCATACCTTCAAAACCCCCCAACGACCACCCCCAAAACCCTTTTGGGGGGGAATTCCCAGGCGAATGACAAAACAAACCAAACTTTTAATTTTTTGAGGTTGATTTTTCCCCGGGGTTCTACAGCCCCAACTGCATTTCCACTGTTTCCCTATAAAGGTTATTTAACATAAGGGACTGAAAAAAAACTGGGTAGCTCCCTTGACTTCACATTCCCCTTTTGAACAATCAGAGTTCCCCTAAAAAATCGTTGTAAAAAAAAAAATACTACAACTAATACAATAAAATTTAAAAATAAAATACAAAAAATACAATAAAATAATAAAAAAATTTAAATTTTTATTTATATACCAAAACCCTTGACAAAATCAAATCTAACGCGGACGTTTTCATGCCCCAAAACCCACATACATAAGCTAAAACAGGAAAATTTCTGTTTACTTTCCTTACATACAAAAATTTTAAGTGACGTAAACATCATACAACTTTCATACAAAATTTAAAGGGCTTATACATACCTTAAAATACATACTTTCGCACATGCATACAAAACAACACAAAAACTATACACGAAAAATCTCGACAAAACCCAAATCCAACGCCGAAAAAACACCCACACCCCACCCCGCACCACCCACACACACAAAACCCACCACCCCACACACACACCCACCCCAACCACACACAAAACACCCCACACACACACACCCATCAGGGCCAAAAAGGGGGAAAAAGAAAAAAAGCAATAAAAGCAAAAAAAAACCAATGGAAAACCACAGAGAGCCCCATCATATAAAATTTAAAATTTTAAAAAACCAAAGTTTTCCCCCTCCAAAAGCGGGACGGCTGCAGATTAGGGGGTTTGGGATTTTAGCAGAAAAAAGGGTAAATTTTAGGGGGGATTTGAAACAAAAATATTGCTGAGGGACTAGAGGGAAGTTTGTTTTTCCAGCAAGTACCAAAAAGGGAAGGCTGGGGCCCAAATAGGGAGTTTTAGTCAAACAAAAAATCAGAAATCAGGCAACGGGGGGTACGTGGGGGAAACATGGGTTTCCAACACTTGCCCAAATGGGGGCTGGGGGTTATTTATTTTTGTAGCACAGGGTGTCTAGTTTTACTGAAATGCGCTTTATACAAAAAAGCCAGTAAATTTTTGTGAAAGGAAGGAATATGGGTAAAGCTTTTTTTTTTTTGGATACAACGTACACATTTTTTTGGGAATGCTTGGGAGGAATTGGGGGCGGGGAAACCCCAAGACGGGAGTGAATTGAAAATTGTAAATGCGGGGGACTTTAATAAGGGAAAGAACGATTTTTCCCAGTTGTTTTCGACAGAGAAACTTCCGGGATAAAGGCTAATACGAGGGAAATGATAGTACCCAAATCTGGAGTTTTGAAAACAAAGTTTTTTCATGGACGGGGTAGATCAATCAACCCCCAAGGGTTTTTTTAGTGGAATCAAAAATTTGGGGACTGATGTTTTACAAAAAAGGGGAGGGGAAAAGGGGGGCACTAAAGTTTCTAAAGGGTCCAAATGGGGTTTACTTTTTCTTTCGTCTTTAAATTTTAATCAAACAATAAAAAGCAATCCCTTTGCAATAAAATTCAATCCCCAAAAAAACAAAACCACACTGTGAACGGGCCGCCTTACTGCTTTTCCACAGTTTCTATCTTTATTTTAGCATGAAACTAAAAAAAAACTAGGGGGAAGCTCCACTGGGGCGAAACTTTCTCCCTGTGGAAGCTTTCAAACGTTCAACATAAAAAATAAAGGGGGAAAAAAAAAAAGGTAAAAATATTAAAATCCCAAAAAATACAATCAACCAAACAAAAACACAATACAACGAATACAATACAATTTAAAATAAAATTACAGCCAGAACCCCAAAAACCCAAACAAACAAAACCCAAAACACAAACAACACAACACACCACAACACAATACACAAAAACAACACAAAAAAAATAAAAACCAAATTTAAATTTCAATACATCCGATCGTTTACGATACGATCGATCGATCGATCGATCTTTCGATCGAAAACTTTACGATGCGATAACGATGCGATGCGATCGATACATCAATCAAAGGGCACTGCATGCGTTTTACGTACGAATACGATCCATACGTACATACGAAAACCGATACGATACGATACATACGAACATACGATACGAGACATACATACGAAAAGGGAAAACGATACATACGATACATACGAAAACAATACATACTTACAAACGAAAACATACATACGATACATACGATACGATACCCCCGATACGAACCCGATACGATACATACGTTTCCAAACAACGAACATACAAAGGCGAACAACCGCGTAACGATGCGATACAATCATCCGGTTACACCGACACAACTGGACGCGACGTGACTACACATCTTTTTAACACAACCCCAACACAAACCAACCAACCAACAAAAAACACAACACAAACAACACAACACAACCCCAACACAACAAAACACAACAAAACAAACCCAGTAAAAAACCAACACAACAAACGCGGGAAACATAACACAACAAAACCCCCCAAATAAACCTTAAAATACAATTCCCAATAAAAATACAATACAAAAACAAACACAATACGAAACACAATACTATACTATAAAAACACAACACAAAAAACACAATACAAAAAAACACAATACAAAAAAAACCAAAACACAACACACGGGCATAAACAAAAACCAAACCCAAAAAACACAAAAAAAAAACCCAATACAAAACAATACAACAATAAAATTACAATAATCCAATCCAACAAAATTTACTAAAACTATAAAAATAAAAATACAACAAAAAAACAAAACAACAAAACAAAAAACCAACAAAAAACACAACAAACACAACACAACACAACAAACCCAACACAACACAAACAACACAACAAAATAAAATAAAATTTACTGGGGTTGATTAACCGTCAGGCTCATTTCCATAGCTTACTTTTCCATATTTAAAATTTACCCCCCCCTTACGACCCCACGGACAGAAAGAAGCTTCAAATTTCTTTGGGGACAGTTTATTCTGGGGGCGTCACCCCAGCGTCTTTACCATGATCTTTTTCGTCATTTTCCCCGCCTGTGACAGTAAAAAATCATGTTATTAAAACCCAGCAGTGAATTAATAAAGATCGAAAACACTTGGAAGAAAAAATGGGCCTCTATGAAAAAATTTTTTTTTACGCGTTTTTAAAATTTTTCTTTTAAAAAGATCCGGGGAATTACGATGGTGATAGAAAAAACTTAACAACAAAAAGTTTTTTCTTTTAAAACCCCCTTTTTTCTGTAAGGGGTTTAAACAAAGTGAAAGGGCCAAATTTTACAACAATAGTATCTATATTAGCACAAACCAATTACATCCCCAATCATTGCTGGTCTACAAATTCAAAAACATTAAATCTAAAAAATCCAAACCAAAAGGGACAGACAAAAAAACTTTTCAAATATTAAATACAAAAAAGGGGAATACTCAAAAGGGGTTTTTTATGAACCCCCCCCTTTTTGTTTAAAATTTTTTCTTGAAAGGGGGGGGCCCGCGTTTTGGTTAAAGGACCTAAGGTCTTTTTGGATATTTAAAATTATTTTTCTTGCAAGGGATACATTTTTTGGGGAAATTGTTTATTTCCCCTTTAAATACCTTTTTGGGTTTAAAAAAGATAGATACAGTTATGCTACGCTTATGATTGATGATGTCAACGTGGTGAAAATAAAAAAATAAAAAATAAAATAATAATAATAAAAATAAAAATTTTACAATTTTTTATATAGCCAAAATCTGATAAAACCCAATCTAACGTTTAACAACACAACCCATGCACGCAGCACCCCCAAACCGCAACACCCCACGCACCCCGCCCCACACCCCACCCCCCAAACACACCACAAACACACACACACACACAACACGCATGGCTTTTAAATGGGGGAGAAAAAATAAAAGAAATTTAAAAGAAAGAAAAAAAGCAATGGAAAATTTAGAACGTACATATACAATTTAATTAAAACCCATGTTTTCCCCCTCCGAGGGGAACGGGTCCCCAGAGGGGGGGGGGGGGGGTTGTTGAGTGTTTTTAGGTTTTTTTAATGGGGAGGGAAAAAAAAAGGTGAGTTTTGAAGCAATTTTGAAAACAAAAGTGGGTTCTAAAGGAAAACGAAAAATTTGGGCCCAGGAGGTCCCAGAAACAGAAAGGGCCTCGGGGCCCTAAACTGACTTGGTGCTTAAAAAAAATCAGGGGTTCGGGGGCAAAACGGGGGGTAGGGGGGAAATAATCTCATTACTGACAAAAGGGGGCGCAATGATAATGGGTACATAAAAAAGGGTCAGTAAATTTTTAGAAATAGGGGAATTTTTCTGTTTTGTGTTGGGTTTGGGAAAAAATAAGGTTATGGGTAAAATTGCCAAAGGGTTTCTTATTCCCTTTTCAAAAATGTAATGAGAAATTTTGTGATTTGAACCCCTCGATAAATTTTGAACTGTCTTTTTTCTGGGAATGGCTTTAAACTATTATTAACAATACTTTCCCCACCCTGGACAGGGTTAGGGGTCGTGAAAGACTGAACGCTTTGGGAATTCAGGAACAAGGGGACATGAAAAAAGCTGTTTTAGCTGGTACAGGGGGAAAACAATACGGGTGGAAGACCAAGCCCAAAAAAGGGAAAAATGCTGTACGGCCTTTCAGGAGAAAAGGGTGGGGAAACGGGCCCTACATTTTCCTTTAAAACATTTGGGGTTGTTTGGGGAGGACCCCTCCCCAAAATACCCTTTGGAAAAAATTTTGTGTTTTGTAAAACAGAGAGGGGGTTAAACCGGTGGTTTCCTCTCGGAAGTAATACAAAAATTTTTTAAAAAAGAAACGGGTTGTTTTTGGTTGTGGGTTTTGTGTGTTTGTGGGTGTGGGGTGTGTTTTTTGTTTGTGTTTTGTGGGCTTTTTGTGGTGTGCGGGGGGTGCGCACTTTTTTTGTCCGGGGATTTTCATTGGTTGTTTTTGGGTTTTTGGGTGTTGTTTGTCACACCCCATTTTTTTTTTATGATGTAAAAGTTAGCCAACCCCTTTCCCACACATTCCCCAAACCCTAAACACTTTTCTTTCATCCACAACATCACACTCTTTCAATATTGCTCCAAAAAAATTTTTTTCATTTTAAAAAAATTTAAAAAGGGAAAAAAAATTTAAAATTAAAAATATTTCAAACGAAAAGAAAAAAAAAAAAAAAACACACAAAAAAAAACACAAAAAAAATTTTAAAGCCAAATGTACATTATGACACTGGAACCAGGGCCACTTTGGGTGGGTTTTTGGGGTAATGGGGGAAATAGACCCTTGGGCCCCAAAATTATTTTGGTTTTATAGCTATGAAAAAAAAATATCGTTTTTTTCTGCTTCGCCCGGTTAAAAAAGTTCACCTGAAAAAAACAAAATGAGGGGAAAGCTATTTGGAAACTCTTGTGGGTTTATTTTTGCATGCATTTATTCAAAAAAACAAAATTTTTGTTAAAAATTGGGTTAGTTGAACTCATACAACAAATAATTTTTTGCCCCACTTCTTGGGTTTTTAAGAGGAAGTCTTGGGGTGGAATAAATTCCCCTAACACTAAAGTTTACATATGTTGAAGGGTCCCGAAAAGATTTATGGGGACGCCTTTAAGCCTGACACAAGCCCCATAAGTTTACAACGAAATAAACAAGGGAAATAACCAAAAAAGAATTTATACAAAACAAGGGGAAAAACAAAGAAGGAAAACCCCTATTCACAAATAAAACAAAACCAAAAAAAAAGCAAACGAAAAAACACCAAAAACCAACAAACAAACACAAACAAACAAAAAATTTTTCGGGAAAAATTCCCCTATCCCCCCAATTGGTTTTTTCCCCTTTAAAATTTCATCAATCGCTATTCAGGGGAAAACCCAAAAAATTTTTTTTCACCCCTGCAAAATTTCCTACATACAAAAGGTTTGTGAAGGGCCCTAGGGAGGGGTCACACATTTGAATAAAAATCAACAACCCCCATCCCTTTTTCCACCTTTAGGGTTTTTAAGCCAGGGCTTTGGGTTCAATCTCCCTTTACCAAAGTGATTGCTACTGTTCTTTTTCTCAGGGAAATCAAAACTGTAAAAAACAAAGTCAGCCATCCCCCCCCCGTCTTGACGCAAAAACATGCATTTTAAAAACTTTCACAATTTCTCACACACACACACACACACACCAACACACCAACACACACACAAAAACAACCACACACACACACAACAAAACACTTTCACACACACACACTCAAGGGGCGCACACACACTTCAAGGGTTCGCCGTACCACATGAATACCCCAAAGCGCACACACACACACACCACACACACACCACCCAAAACACACCACACAACACACACACACACACACCAAAACACCCCCACACAAAACACAAATTTTAAAGCTCCCAAAGGGAAAACCATTAAAACACAGTAGAAAAAAAGCCCGACAAGTTACCCTCACTGTGGGATTTGTGATTTATACAAAAAGCATGGAAGTCGTGGGCCCCCTTTAAAACAATTTTTTTAAAATAAATTAGCGTTTGTTTCAATTTCGGTTATTATTTTATTTCATTCTTTTTTTTTTTTTACTTTATTCCCTTTCCCCTAAAATTTTTTTTCCTTTATCCCAGGAGCAACTGTATAAAACACCAGTATAAATTTTAGACTAAAAACTATCTAGGGAAGCCTAAAACCCGGGCCCTCCCTTTTTTGGTAGGGTTTAACTTTCAGGTTTTTTCTCCCTCCATTAAATTTTTTAAATCTCGTCTAATTTTAGGGTTTTTTGGGTGACACGAAAACCGGAAACCGTGGCCACCATACCATTAAAGACCCCAAGGGGAAAAAAAGTGTTTCCCCGGGGAAAAATCTGTACAAAATTCAATTTTATAGTAAAAAAAACTGCAAACCAACAGAAAAAAGAACATTGAGTTCGCTTTTACCGCGGGGACCCGTCTTTCCCCCGGTTTTTCGCCCTCGAGACCTTTTGGAAACTGGCTGTGTCTGCTAAACCCCGTTCAGTGACGACACGGCCCAAACGATTTAAAAAACCCTAAACAACTCTTCTTGTTTCCCGAGACGTCATAAAACCCGGGTTTTTCTCACTTTCCCCATATGGGTATCATGATTCTACTTTGAAAAAAAATTCATAGGATTTTTTTGGGTTTTTTAAAAAAAAGGGTTTAAAAAATTTTTAAAAAAGTTTTTTTAAGGAAAATTTTGGGGGGGGTTTTAAAATTTTTTTTTAATTTTTTTTTTTTTTTCCCTTTTAAAAAAATTTTTTTTTCCCCCCAAATTTTTTTCTTTTTTTTTTAAAATTACTTTTTTATTTTTTTATTGTTTATTAATTTTTCCAAAATTTTTTATTTGTTAAATTTCTAATTTTTCATTTTTTTATTTTTTAGTCCTTTTTTTTATTTATTTTTTCATTTACGGGTTTTATTTTTATTTAAATTTTTCATTGTTTATTTTTTTATTTTTTTATTTATTAAATTTATTTATTATTTCTTTTTTAATTTTTTCATTTTTTTGATTTTTCGATTTATTTCCGTCTTGTTTTTTTTTAAAAACTCATACCACTTGTTATATCATCTATTTTGGGACCCACAACTCAAGCAAAACATGTAACATGGAAATATTAAACACAAGGGCCTGTTGGGGAATTGCTAAGGGGAAAGGGCAAAGGGGCGTGTTGTTGGGGGGTGGCCAAAAAACGGGAGATATTTCAACAACAGGCCCTTTCCCCCAAAAATGTCTGGGGTTGGGGGATAAGTTAGTTCAAAGGGAATCATTGCACCTCAAATTCCATAGCGCTTAAACCCCAAACGGGCCCCAATTTTTCTGGCAATCCACTGACCACGGGGAACCCTATTGGGTGGGGAAGGGCTTTAAATGGGAGGAAGGGGGGGGGGGGGGGGAAGGGAATTTTATTATTTACTGGCATAAAATTGACTTAAAAGTCTTCACGTGACCGAAAAAATGTTTGTATTAAATTTAAAAAAAAAAAAAACAACAACAAAAAAAACAAAAAAAAACAAAACGGGAAACCCAAACTTTTTCGTTTACAAATTTTTTCATTCTCTGAAACAATTTTGGGTACTCAAATATTTATATTCGACCCTAAAAAACCAAAAAACAGCGTTTTAACACTCAAAGTGGTGTAAATAAAAATTTAAACAAATTTACTACCCATGTCAGGGAAAATCATGTTCGAAAAAACCCAAGGGCAGGGAAATGTGCGGGGTAATTCAAACTGTTGTTTTCATGGTTTCCCCCCAGGGGCCTGAAATTTGATCAGTATGATCAGCACTCGCCCGCGGCTTCTTTTTTACACACTAGAGACACTTTTTAGGGTTACAGTTTGAAATGCCATAAACCCTTTTCCCTTTTTCCCCCGTCGTCGTCTCCTTTTTCTTCGCCCCTCGCTTTCTTGCTTTTTTTGTACTCACTAGAGGCACTAGTATGCTTCTGTCTCTCTTCCCCCCCCTCCCTTTTTCTGGTTTTCTCCACCTCTCCTTTTACCCCCCCCCCTTTTCCTTTCTTTTTCTCCCCTCTTCTTTCTCCTTTCCTTTTCCCCCCTTCCCTCCTCATTTCCCCCCCCCCTCTCTCTTTCTTTCCCTTTCCCGTGTCTGTTTGTCCTATGTGTTTTTTATGGGCCCGGGGGATGTGTTTTGAGGGTGGGTACTGCATTTAAAAATTGTGTTATTTTTGGGGTTTTGGAAAATTTTTTAAGGGTATATATCTATATGTGCACGGTATGGTTGTTTTGGGATTCGGGGTTTTTGTGGCCCTTTTTGTGGCATTGTTTTTTGGTTTGTGTGTAGTGTGTATGTTTCATGTGTTGCGGGTTTTTCTTGCTTCTTTGGGTTTTTCTACAAAATTTTAAAAATATTTATATAATAAATTTTAATATAATTATATATATTTTTTTGTGTTTTTGTGTGGTTGTGTTTGTTGTGGGGTTTTTGTGTGTAAAGGGGCTTTTGTAGGGGGGTTTGACTTTTTTGTGTGTTTGGGCATTTTGGTTTTGTGTTGTTGTTTCTGTTGGGTTTGGGTGTGTGTTGTGTGTGTGTGTTGGTTGTTGTTGTGTGTGTGTGTTTTGTTCAAATCGTCATACTGATAAAACCCGGGGTCCCTGGGGGCAAACCCCCAGACAACCAGAGTTTGATAATTTCAACAACTGGTGGCTTGTTTTATAAGCCATATTTCCCCATCTAAACTAGTTCAATCCCACCCCGCAACTTTTAAAAAAAGACCTTTCATGCCCCAAATTTATTTCTAATAATTCCCCAAAACACGATTTTTAAAATGTCCCCCCCCATTTTTCCACACCCGATAAACTCAGATTCATCAATTTTCAGACGTCTTTAACGCCTTTGGTACTTTTTCCCTTAAAAAAGCATGTTCAACAAAATTTTACGAATTTTAAAAATTTCTGTTTTTACCATACTGCCTTTTTTGAAATTATTAATTTGTACACAAAAAAATTTAAAAGGGCACATTAAATTAGAAATTTCATTTTTTTAAAATTCCAGGGGTTATCGGGGTTCGTACCTGAAAAAAATTTTGTTTTCTGCTTTTTCAGGGAAGGGGGAAAAATTTTTTTCACCTCCAACAAACTTTCCCAAAACATTTTCGTAATTTCAGTAGCATCTTATTTTCCCTAATATGCGCTTAAAAAAATTATTTTTGATGTAAAAAAAGGTTTTTGGTATTTCCCAAAAAGGGGAAGGGAAAGTACCAAACATAAAAAATAAATGGATGTATTATTTTTGGGATGGCATTTCGATGATGACCCACTATTGCCAAAAGGGGTTAAAACAGAAAAAACCCGGGTTGCCCGTTTCTAAATCCCAGGGGGGGGTTAGAAAGGATGCGTGGGGTGGGGAAAACACCCCCCCCCCCCCTACCGAAAACGAGGATACTGATACAGCGTTTAAAAACGTCCCCTTTTTTGGGAAAAATGGGGGCCCCGGGGGGGCTGGAATCCTCACAAACTCGGGGAAAAGTTGGGGGTTAATTGGGTTTTCCTCATTGGCGGCATATGGCCAGGGCAGCGCATTTGCGTTGTTGGGGGGGACATACCTCTTTGGGATTGGGGTCTTGGGGGAAAAGGAAAGTCCCGGTTTTGGGACATGGGCTTTCCCGGGAAATTTTCCCGTGTCTCACAAGCAACCCCAGGGGGAATCTAGAGGGGTTCTCTTGGGGAAAGGAAAGTTCCCGCTCCAACCCCTGTAAAAGGTCCATTTCGGGTTTCCCTACATCCAGCCTTGGTTTGGGCTGTGCTGGCTTGTTTATTTTCCTCCTTCCGGCCATTTTTTTATGACAGGGCCTTTTTCCCCTTTCCCTCTGTTACCTAAGACATACACAAGGGTATCAAAGAGTGGAAAAGCATTTTTCTTTGTTTGAGAGAAAGGGAGAGAAAGGGGAGAGGGGGGGGGAGGGGAAACAAAGAATAAGGAAAGCAGTGACACAGAGAGAAAAACATGGGGAGGGGAAAAGAGAGGGTAAAAAAAGACGAAAACAAAAAACGGGCAGACAACAAAAGAAAAAAACAGAAAAAAAGACAGGGCAAAACCAAACAAGAGAAACGATGGGGGGAACAGACGACAGGGAAAAGACAAAAAGGGCAGATAGCAGGAAAAACCGAACGGGGAGGTTAAATTTTTCCTTTTTTCCCCTTAAAAAGATTTCCCGGGGCCGGGGGGGATACGTTCAGAAAGAAAAGGGTTAAATTTAAAAATTTTAACCCATGCTCATTTTCTCCTTTTGCCGGAAAACCCCTCAATCCCGGCCGGGACGGCTGAATTCCCTTTTCCCAACCTTATTGATCAATTTCACTTGAACCAAAATGGGGCAAGGGGTTTAATTCGACCCTTCCGTGTGGGGCCCGAAAACAGGGGGGCCCCCCGGTTACCTTCCAGTTTTGGGGGATAATGGGCACTTTCTTTCTGCTGTCTTTTCTTTTTTTTAAAAATTGTGGGACTTCGGTAATTTTTTTGGTGGTTTACTTTTTTCTTTTTTTCCCGTTTTCCCCACGCCAATTTCTGGGCCCTAAATTTCGGGGCAATTTCACAAAGCTATAAAATAAAATGAATGATAAACATGATGCTGCGGGGTTTTTAACTGGGGTTGAGGATGTCTAACCGGGGCCCGTACTATGCCTTATAAAATTTAAAATATCCTACGCAACAAGGGCCCAAACATACACACACCTCTTTGTTCCCCCCATTTGGATAAAAAACCCTTTTAAAGAAACATCCTAAGTAAAAAATTTGTTTTCGTAATCCCCTGTTAGGGAGACACAAGTAAAGGGGACACAAATAACACTCATAAGGAAGTTAAAGGAAAAAACAGGAAAAATTTTTCCCCCTTTTTTTAGGGAAAGGGGGTTTTGGGGCACCTGGGCACGGCGGGGAAAAATGGAGGAAAAAAGGGGCAAACCGGGGGAAAACCCCCGGGGAAAGTAAGGGCTTGCAAAACTTCGGGGGGGTAGAGTAGGGAGGGGAAAAAAGATAGAGGGAGATTTTATCCCTGATCGCCAACGCCTACGCAAAGGGCACGATGAAATGATAATCCCTGTGTTCCCCTTGAGCCCCCTTCTTCACTCCTTTTGGGGTGATTTGGGGTTTTGGCTGAAAAGATTTTTTCAGAACCCAAAAGATTCGAACTCACAAGTTCCAATGACATAATTTTAAAAAACCACCCGCCCAATCCCAAAAGGTTTTTTGGTTTTTTTTAAATATGTTCATTTCATGTTTAAATATGTGGGTGGTTTTCGTGTTGTGATTTTGTTTGTGTGTGTTGGGTGTGTTGTAATTTTTTGGTGCGGGGTTTGTTGCGTATTTTGTTGGGGGGTGTCGGGGTTTTTGTGTGTTTTGTTTTTGGGGTGCAATTTTGTGGTTTTTAGGGGCTGTGGTTTTTTTGGGGGGGGGCCCCGGGGGGTAGTGCCGGGGGTGTGTGGTGTGGTTAAAGGGGGTTGGGGTTTTGGTTTTTTTTGTTTGGGCATGTGCGTTTTGTCCGGCCTTCTGTGTTTGTTTTATTGGGGGTGCCCAACAAGCAAAAAATACACAACATAAAAAGGGGACAGCAATTTACATTTCAAAAGACAACACAAACAACCCAAATACCAATACAACAATCACAACACGCACAATACAAAAAAAACATAATTTCAATACAACCAAAACACAACACAGCAAAAACCCAAAAAAAAACAAACCAAAAAACACACATACACCACCACACAAAAACAATACCACACAAAAACAGCACTAAACAACCCCAGCATTAAATAAAAAAACAATTTTAAAAACCCAAAACAAAACAAAAAAAGCAAAACCATAACACAACACAAACCAACCAAACCCCAACCAACACAACACCCCACACCAAAACAAAAAAAACCCCCTTTCGTTCGACTTGGTCCACAATTCCCCCCGGTAAAAAACAGAAAAACTTTAAAAATAGGGGGTGGGGGGAAACCCCTGCCCTTTTTCCGACACAGTTGGGGTTTAAAACAGGGACCTTTAAAACCTTTTAAAATTGGACCAACCCACTGCCCTTTTGCCAACCCCATGGGGGGGTAAAAAGGAACAATGGGAAACCCTAAAGGGGAACTGGGGAACCCCTGCCATTTTTCACAACACCCGTGGGGAGAAACAAAAAACCCCATAAACCCAAAAAAAGGTGGGGTTGGAACCACTCCATTTTTAACAGACAATTGGTGTAGGAAACAGGGACCATAAAACCTAAAGGGGGGCAACCCCTACCATGGAAAACAGTACTTGGGTAAAAGCATTTCACAAAACCCTGGGGGTGGGACTGGAACCCCCTTTCCATTTGACACAGACCAAATTTGGGGTAAAAGCAACACTAAGGGAACCCCAGGGGGTGGGGCTGGAACCAAATACCCTTGGACCAATAATGTTGGGGGTTAAAAACAGGGACAATAAACCATGGGGGTGGGACTTAACCCCTACCATTGTGACACCCGACACAGTGGGGTAGAAAGCATACACAAAAACCCCTAAGGTTTAGGTTTAACCACCCCCATTGTACACAGACACATTGGTGTTTGAAACAGGTTTCACATAAGAACCCTAGGGGGTTGGGGCTGGGAAACCCCTGCCCTTTGACACAGATTAAAATGTGGGTAGAAAGCATTTAAAATAAACCCCTTAAAGGGGGATTGGTAACCCCTGCCATTTTGACACGATACTTGGTGTAAAAACAGGGACACATTTAAACCCCTAGGGGGTAGGGTGGGAACCCCTACCAAATTTACACCAAAACAGGGGGTTTAAAGCAGGTTTCAATTTGGGCCCTAGGGGGTGAGACTGGGAAACCCCAAAACCCTTTACACAGACCATGTTCAGAAAATAACACCAATAAGGGTTTTAAATTTAAAATTGGGAGTATGATGGGCCCTTTTTGTAAGGGTGGAACAAAAAAGGTGGTTTTCAGTATCAATAAATAGTGGTAGGGGATGATGATGGTGAGGAAAAGCCAATGGTATCATTTTGCAAAAATAGTGGTATTAGTGATGGGGTTTGGGTAGCAACTTTTCATATGCAAAAGTTGTGGTTTATGTATGATGGTTTTGGGGATGTCCCAAAGGGAATCCGATCAATAGTAGGGGGAGGGATGATTTGGGTATGATCAAGTGGGATAAATATGAATAGTGTGGGGAAGGGATTTTGGGGGTGATATCAAATTATAAGTATGCAATATATGGGGGGGGGTTGTTGTGCCGTGGTGAGATTGGAAACAGTAAAATAGCACCAGTAGGGCATGGGGTGTTATCGGGGAAACCCTAAACCTCAGATACACTGATCAATTTTATCAAAAAAATGTGCCATAGAAAGTGAATAAATCAATAAATAAATCAATACTAAATACATAAAGAACAAAAAACATAAATAATAGAAAAATAAATAAAAAATGAAAATAGATAATAAATAATAAATAATAAAAAATAAATAAAAAATAATAAAATAAACAAATAAATAAGTCTCACGTCAACAAGCTGGGGAAACTATTTAGGTGGGGCTCTTTGGGATTAAAAATTTTCCCAGCTCCCCACCGCTTTTAGAAATTACTATGTGCAGGGTTCCCTACACTCCATCCCTTTGGGGGACGGGGCTGAGCTTTTATTTTCGCTCACTCTCCTGGGCATTTTTTTTAAGACAGCGGGGGAGCTTTCCCCTCCCATGGGGGGAAAGGGGAGGGGGGGATAAAGACAAAAAAAACAAAAGCTTTACAACCCTTTCAAAATGTACAGAGAAACCATTCACAGAAACCTCTTTGGGACCAACCAAAAGAGCTGGAGGGAAACTAGTGAACATTTTTTTTCTGGGAGCACCCAAAAATCTCATGGCGGTTTGAAAAGTAGAAGAAGAAGTTAGGTGGCCTTTCCCCCAGTTTTTTCTGGGGTTTTTGGGGATTTTATGTTCCTGTTCCAAAAGCATGGGGCCCTACAGTAATATTTACAGTATACAACAGTATTCAGGGATGTTAATACTATCATTTCTGTTTCAATGTGGGTCAGTGTTAACCATATCACACCATTGGTGGCGTTGTAAAACACTGTTTCCCCTTTTTGACAATCATTTTGTGGAGGATGGAAACCCTTATTTTCATGTACAACCATTAAATAAAAAAATCCCTGTTGTTTTAATATTTCACCAAAATTTTTTGTCCTGTCAAACCAAATTTTGGGGTTTTGGTCAACTGTTTGTCATCTTCAACAAATTTGGGTTTATTAAACCATAACACAGCGCCCCACACAACTACTTGGATATTGTTCAATTATTTATGTGTCAGTGTTTTAAAAAAAAATTTGTCAGCTTACCCAAACCCTTGTCTCGTCAACACTGAAAAAAGAGGGTGTTGATGTTAGTGATAAACTGTCATAATTAACATCGAATGTTTGGGAAAGACAGTCCGGTTTTTTGTTCAACTTGGGGGACTGGAAAACTCCAATTTTAGGTCACAGATTTGGTTTGGGCAAAAAAAGGGACTTTCATTTAAGGCAAGGGGTTTTTGGGCAAAATAAAGGACCCGTTACATTGAAAGGTTTTACGGTTTTTTGGGGGGGGAAAAGGGAAACCCGTATCGCCTTTGGTAAGTTTTAAAGTATTTTGTGGAACGTAAGGACTGTATTACCATTAGTAGGGCAGGGTTTTTGTGGTCAGCAGTGAGGCCCGTAACTACCATTAGTAGGTCACATGGGTTTTTTGGGGAAAATAAGGGGTGTATGTATCATTTGGAAAGGGCAACGTAATTTTTTAAAGCCTTGGGTCTGATGCAAGTGTTAAAAGAAAATTTAATACCCTTTTTTTCTTTTGCAAATTTATTGCCAGAAAAAAATTTAGCACCCTTTAAAACTTTGTTTGTAACAAAACGTTGGGAAGGGCGGAAACCTTTTAGACCCTTTAAAATTTTTTAAGGCATGTTTTTTAAAAAACAACACCCCTTTTTCAGTTTTTAAAGACACCCTTTTTTTTAAATTTTATTTTTGCGTATTTTTCCCCTCCTTCAAAAAAAATTTTTCGAAAACGCATTTTACAGAGTGTTTTAAAATGGTCAGACTAGTCAAATTTTTTACAGGTATTGTAAAATAATCAGGTTTTGGGCATTATACACAGTGTTGGTTTAAAAAGTTCAGACAAGTTAATATACCGTGGTTTTTAAACTGGTCAGATGGGTCATGATACAAGTGTTGTAAAATGGTCAGATTTGGGCAAATTTACCGTGTTGTTTAAAAAAGGGTTTAAAATGGTTTTTTAATTTTACACCCAATTTTTGAAAAATTTGGTTTTAAAATGGTTAATTACACAGTGTTGTAAAATTTGGGCCAAAAAGGTATTATTCACAATGCTTTAAAATGGTCACACTGGTCATTGTCAAAGTTTTTGAAAATGGTCACCCAAAAGGGCATTGTGCAAAGTGTTTTTTAAAATGGTCAATTGGGGCATTTTACCAAATGCTGAAAAAAGGTTTTGAATGGTAAATTTTCAAAAAGTTTTAAAATTTGGGCAATTTGGGCATTTCAAAGTGTTTTAAAATGGTCAGGTGGTCATTAACAAAAGTTTGTAAAATGGTTTAGGGGTTTTCAAATTTTACACGTGTTTTTAAAAAGGTCAGAGTGGGGGTCAAATTAGTGGTCATTTCAAAGTGTTTTTAAAATGGTCAGAATGGTTTATACAAAGGTGTTGGGGTTTAAAAAGGGCTGAAAAAAGGGAAGGGGGTCATTATACACAGTGGTTTTAAAAAGGTCAGAGTGGTCATTTCAAAGTTGTAAAATGGTCAGAGTGGTCATTATACACAGTGTTGTAAAATTGGGCAGAGTGGTCATTATACACAGTGTTTTAAAATGGTTTAGAGGGGTCATTATACACAGGTTGTAAAATGGTCAGAGGTCATTATACACAGTGTTTAAAATTGGGCAGAGGGGGTCATTTCAAAGTGCTGTTAAAAAAGGGCAGAAGGGCAAATTTTTCACAGTGTTGTAAAAAAAATGGTTTCCCGTTTTTTGGGGGTCATTATCACATTTTTGTAAAAGGGGCAGAGTGGTCATTATACAAAAGTGTTGTAATATGGTCAGGGTGGTTAATTTTACACCCCGTGTTTTAAAATGGTCAGATGGTTAAATTTACACAGTGTTTTCAAATGGTCAGAAAAGGTTTATTATAACAGTGTTGTTTAAAAAGGTCAGAGTGGTCATTATACACATTTTTGTAAATGGTTTTGGGGGTGGTCATTATTCACAGTGTGTAAAAGGGTTTGGGCTTTTCCCGGTTAAAATTAATTAATTTTGGGGTTTTTAAAAAGGTTAACTGGTTAATTTTACACAGTGCTGTAAAATGGTCAACTGGTTAATTTTACACAGTGCTGTAAAAAGGTCAATGGTTAATTTTACAAAGTGCTGTAAAATGGTCAGTTTGGGAATTTTACACAGTGCCCGTTTAAAAAGGTCAGATGGTTAATTTTTAACAGTGTTTTTTAAAATTTGGGCAGATGGGAATTTTTACACAGTGCTGTAAAATGGTCAGACGGGAATTTTACACAGTTTTTGTAAAATGGTCAGACGGGAATTTTACACAGTGCTGTAAAATGGTCAGACGGGTTTAATTTCACAGTGGGTTTTAAAATGGTCAGATGGTTAATTTTTACACAGTGCTGTAAAATGGTCAGGGCGGTTAAATTTTACACGTGTTGTAAAAAGGTCAGACTGGTATTTTACACAAATGCTTTTAAAATGGTCAGATGGTTTAAAATACCCCGTGTTGTAAAAAGGTCAGATGGTTCCCTTTTACACAGTGCTGTAAAATGGTCAAGGGATTATTTCACAGTGTTTTAAAATGGTCCCCAAATGGTTTTTTATACACAGTTTTTGTAAAATGGTCAACCCGG
>JAPXFY010002782.1:0-5000 GCA_030674185.1 Monoplex corrugatus
TGCCATTACCATCACCAACATCATCACTATCATCGTAATGGTCACCATCATCACCGCCATCCCCATCATCGCCATTATGTGTCCCACCACATGGCGCTGGAGACCAGACCCTGAGCGAATCCATCCCCTGTCCCCCATCACCACAAGCACATCGCCCACCCCCTATATCCCCAGTCACCCCACAAACCCGTCCAATAACAATGATGGTAATACAAAGAATAGTACTATTAATAATATGAATGATAGTAATAACTACAACAATGACGACAATGATAACACCTATGATAACACCAACACCACACCATCACCACCAATAATAATAATAACAATAATAATAATACCTAGTAAAAAATAAATGATAATATCAACAACAACGATAGAATGACATTCCCAACGTGTCAAAACCCAAAATAAGGATCAAACTCAAACCACACCCACCAGTCACCAAGGTGGCAAGCCAATGTCGTGCAAAGAGCACACGCAAATTGCGGGGGGGGGGGGGGGGAGGAGGACAGGAGGAAAAAAGGGCAAGGAGGGGCCACGCAGAGGGTGAAACCACCGTCGGACAAAAAGGCACGGCCCCTAACCAGACCATTAGGAAGATGGAGTATGTGACTGCCAAAACGACAAGGAAATGATGTGCAGGTGATACAATGAGACACCATGAAGGAGAGGGAATTGCTAGTGCAACATTCTTGCAGAGGAACCACAGATAACCAGCAGCAGAAGTAGAATAGAGAGATGGAGAATAGGTGTACACCTGCTACTGCTGCTGCTGTTGCTGTTGCTGCTGTTGCTTCTGCTGCTGCTATCAGCTCTCCTTCTGCTTCTGCTGCTTCTGATGCTGCTGCTGCTGCTTCTGCTGCTTCTGATGCTGCTGCTGCTTCTGATGCTTCTGGTGCTTCTGATGCTGCTGCTGCTTCTGCTGCTTCTGTTGCTGCTGCTGCTTCTGCTGCTTTTGATGCTGCTGCTGCTGCTTCTGCTGCTTCTGATGTTGCTGCTGCTGCTTCTCTGCTTCTGATGCTGCTGCTTCTGCTTCTGCTGCTTCTGATGCTGCTGCTGCTTCTGCTGCTTCTGTTGCTTCTGATGCTGCTGTTGCTGCTTCTGCTGCTTCTGATGCTGCTGTTGCTGCTTCTGCTGCTTCTGTTGCTGCTGCTGCTTCTGCTTCTGATGCTGCTGCTGCTGCTTCTGATGCTGCTGCTGCTTCTGTTGCTGCTGCTGCTTCTGTTTCTGCTGCTTCTGCTGCTGCTTCTGCTGCTTCTGGTGCTGTTGCTGCAGCCCTCTGTCTCAGAGGTCTGACCTGCAACATCACATAATAAAGCAAAATGAACAATGAATTGAACTGTTTGTTTAGAACTTCATATCGCGTAATCGTATACTGTACACACGCGCACGTCTAGCTTGTATGTATAACGAGTGACGAAACTCCCTCTCCCTTCCCATCCCGCCCCTCCCCTCCCTTCCTCCCCTCTTCTTCCCATACACGTTCTCATTTTCTTTCTCTCTTGGACGCTAGTGAGCGCGTGCGTGCACAGTGAGAAAGAAGGCACACAGAGAGATAGATAGAGAGAAGAGAGAGAGAGAGAGAGAGAGAGAGAGAGAGAGAAGAGACAGAGAGAGAGAGAGAGAAAGAGAGAGAGAGAGAGAGAGAGAGAGACAGACAGACAGACAGAGACAGAGAGAGAAAGACGTTTACGCTTGACAAAGGGCCAGTTGACCGAAAATTTGTGCTTGTCTTGTCTGGTTGTAGTAATTAACCCTTTGACTCTTGCACGTTCAATAGCATCCTGCATGTCAAGCATACTAGCAAAGAAAAAAATTAACTCTTTGGTTCTATCACCCTGTCCACCAGCTTCCTGCAAGAAGTCGATGGATAGAGTGAAGGAGTCAAAGGGGTCAGTTTTTGCAGTTGGTGGATAAATGCGCATTTATAAATAAAACACCGACTGCTTATCGGCATTTTGATGGTACCTTGCCTACCTACCTCTCTTCTGTGCTTAAAACATACAGGCCTGAATACAGTCTCAGGTCAGGCAACCAGAAGCTTCTGGCAAAATCAAAATCAAAATACAAAACCACAGGACACCGAACCTTCCGTTGCCAAGCCCCACTTTTCTGGAACGATCTGCCTTTTTCTCTCCGCTGTTCATCATCTCTCTCTTCTTTCAAGGCGGGCCTCAGAACTCATCTTTTTGATAAATACTACCAGTAATCTGATTTTTGATCTTTCTGATTCAGTAATGTGTATATTAGTATTTGCGTGTAACAGATGTGCTATTGTGTGTGTTGGGTGGCGGAAGGGACTAGGAGTGGAAGTTAGTATAATTGACCACTAGGCATAGGGCTGATTGGGAAAAATGAACTAATTAATGTAAAGCACAGTGAGTCTTTACCTATGTGTAGGAGAATAGCGCTATATAAAAGTGATTTACTATTATTATTATTATTATCATTATATTATTATTATTATTAAATACAGAAATCCAAAACAAGGGCGACCACCCGCGTTCAAGCAAACAGGAACCAGAAAAACACAAAAATAGAATGAGAACGCATATTTAACCCTTTGACTCCCACACCCTGTCCATCAACAGCAAAAACTTTACCCTTTATTTCCCTCACCCTGTCCACCAGCTTCCCAAAGGAAGGTGTTGGATAATAGGGTGAGGAGTCAAAAAGACAGGCGAAAATTTTCCGCCAACTGGGTCACGGATTTGTCCCCCAGGCAGGACACAATTAACCCTTTCACACCCCCACACCCCACCCATCACCTGCAAAAACTACCCACTGTACGCCATTATCTCATTGTTCTCAGCCTGCCCGAGGATCCAGGCCAAGGCTTTGTGAGGAAGAGTCGGTCATGAGTGTTAAAATGTAAGCAAACCAAAAACGCGGTAAAGGGTGAAGTGTCGCAATGGCTCGGCCATTCTGTTTAAATATGTCCTCGCTTGTCTGCATCCCGCGCAGGTTGTGAGAAAAACGGCAGGCTGGCACAATCGGGACACAGTTATTAGTTTTCCTTCTTTTCTTTTTGTTGTTGTTGTTGTTTTTGTTTTGTTTGATTTTAATTTGATTTAATTTAATTTGATTCCTGCGAGAAGCTGGGTCAGTTTTTACGTCCGACACCATCTCAGGTGATATGACCAACGGGGATAACCATCTAGGGGAAATAGGGGGAAAGGCAGACTTGTCTAATCCTATACTGATACCATTAAAACAACAATGATGATAAGATGGGACAGCGAGAAGGCCAGTTTTGATATAACGCACCGCGGGATTCGAACCCACAACCATCAGCATGTGAATCCGACGCTCAACCACCTGAGCTACTGATGCCTTCAATGTGTGTGTGTGTGTGAGTGTGGGTGAGTGTGTGTGTGTTTGGTTTAGATCAGTTTTTACGTCGAAACAAACCTTAGGTGATAATTATGGCCGACGGGGATAACCATCCCAGGCAAGTGGGGGAAAGGGACTTATCTAATCTTATACTGACACCACTAGAACGACAATGATGTTAAGATAGGACAGTGAGATGGCCAGTTTTAACCCTTTGACTCCCTCACCCTATCCACCAGCATCCTGCATTGTCAAAACAACTGAGCTACTACGGTTCGCAATGTGTGTATGCCGTGTGTGTTACGTGTGTGTGTAAACACTTAAGTTTTACGTCGACACAAACCTCAGGTGATATGGGACCTATCTAAATCTGTGACAGTACGTATCGTGTGAGTATGTGTGGTGTATTGTGTGTGTGTGTGTGTGTGTGTGTGGTGTATTGTGTGTGTGTGGTGTATTATGTGTGTGTGTGTGTGTGTGTGTGTGTGGTGTATTGTGTGTGTGTGTGTGTGTGTGTGTGTGTGTGTGTGTGTGTGTGTGTGTGTGTGTGTGTGTGTGTGTGTGTGTGTGTGTGTGTGTGTGTGTGTGTTACGTGTGTGTGTAAACACTTAACTGTGAATCGGCTGTTTGGTTTAGTTCAGTTTTTACGTCGACACAACCCTTAGGTGATATGGGACCTATCTAAATCTGCGACAGTACGTATCGTGTGAGTGTGTGTGTGTGTGTTGTGTGTTGTGTGTGTTGTGTGTGTGTTTGTGCGTGTGTGTGTGTGTGTGTATGTATTGTGTGTGTGTGTGTGTGTGTGTGTGTGTGTGTGTGTGTGTGTGTGTGTGTGTGGTGTGTGTGTGTGTGTTGTTGTGTGAAAGCAAAGTAGACTCTGCCTTCCCATTGTACGCTATTGCTTCATTGTTCCCAGTCTCCCCGAGGGTCCAGGGCTTCGTACAGACGAGTCGGTCATGTCATGATTGTTAAAATGAACGCTCGACCATTCTGTTTAAGTCTTCACTTGTCTGCATCCCGCGCAGGTGGTAAGAAAAACGGCAGGCTTTTCACGCACCGAAAAGTAGTTCGCCGGTATGGAAGACAAAGCGTTCAAGATTCTTATACACGGTTATCAAGTTTTTTTCTTTTTTTGTTTTGCTTGGTTTTTAATTCGTTTTAATCTAATTTGATTCCTGGCAGGAAGCTGGTGGATAGTGTGAAGGGAATCAAAGGGTTAAGTTTTATCTTGACAGTTGGTGAATAGGGTGCGGAACTCAAAGGGTTAACAACACTGGCTAAATCATGTGGAATAAAGTCAAAGCTGCAAAATTTTACACAAGACGCTTTAAAGTAGGTCAGCGTCTGTTTCAATGAGATGGTCAGCAATCGACATCTCAACAGTCTACATATATCTAGAAAGTTCTACAAGTGCTTTTGTAGGAAAACCGGTCATTTTGACATTTGTATGTCATATTCATCAGGCCTAATGCTGTGTGTTTTTACTGTGCCAAAAGCCGCTTTTAAGTAGTTTTTTTTTAATAAATTGGTATGTGTCGTGGTCTCTGTGCATTATTTTAAACAAAATATATATATCAAAAGAGTTAACATTGGATCAAATCTCACTCAGGACTGCTCCGAGGTGCCTCTAAAACGCTTGCACAACTGCACATTTCTAAAAACGT
>JAPXFY010002782.1:12500-15000 GCA_030674185.1 Monoplex corrugatus
TTCCGAAGAAAAAAAAATCTGTGAGCTCGATTCAATTTCCAGTCTCTGGATTCAGCTGCTGTTTCAACCTCGAACAGAACACAATGGACGCTTCGCTTACAAACCAGGGACGGCCTTGCCTTCTGTACGAAGGTTTTCGTTTCAGACTGGACCGTGTGACGAAGTCAACAAAGCTGTGGAGATGTACGAAGCGAGCATGCCAAGCGCGGTGCAAGACACAACTTGATGGCAGTTTCATTTCCTTCACAAACCAGCACAATCATGAAGAAAACTCTTTAAGATCGATAGAGGCGCACAAGCTCAGACAAGGATGCAAAAGGAGAGCCGCTGACGATTTACTTGAGAGACCTTCAAAAATCATCGGGCTAGAGTTGCAGAACGGAACGGCGGAGGAAGGGGACATGCTTCCCAATGACATGATTGGCATCCGTCGGGCTGTCTACCGGGAACGGAGAAAGAGGACGCCAAAGCTACCCAAGAACAGGGAAGAGACACACAAATGTTTGCGTGACTATGTTCTAGAATCTTCGAGGGGCGAAGCCATGATCCAAGTGAATGACGAAGACTCTGGCATCATCGTCTTCACCACACGAACAAACCTGGAATTCTTGTGTAATGAAGACGTGCCTCTTTTTGGCGATGGCACTTTCAATTACTGTCCAAACTTCTTTCTGCAGCTCTACACCCTCCATGGTTTTAAGAACGGTCAGCACATCCCCTGTGTTTTCAGTTTGCTGCCAAATAAGTCAAAAGACACGTACCTCACCATGTTCAGGCATCTGAAACGAGTCTGTACAACGTATGGTCTGAATCTCAACGTCGCCAGCATTCATCTGGATTTTGAAGATGCGATGCATCAGGCTGTGAAAGAATCATGGCCAAACGCGATCGTCAAATGCTGCAAGTTTCATCTTGGGCAGGCGTGGCTGCGTAAGATCCAAGCACTAGGACTCTCTGATGAGTACAAGACGCACGAAACGGAGACAAGCGCTTGGCTCAAGTCATTTTTCGGACTCAGCTTCCTTCCCCCTGCAGATGTCTCAGACGCCTTCGCATTCCACATACTAGCAGATGCACCAGAAGGAAGGAAAGTGGAACAGTTCGCCGATTACGTGCTGCAGACCTACGTGGCACCAGAGGCCAAGTTCCCGCCGGATATGTGGGCAGACCCAGATTTGGAGTCACACCGGACAACAAATGCCTGTGAGGCCTTCCATAGGCATCTGGGGGACACTTTCTATCACCCACATCCACCCATCTATCATTTCATGGAACATTTGAAGCGCTTTCAAGTGCAAATCTACATTAAACTGAATGCGGCCATAACGGGCGTGACTGTGCCAGTGCCAAGGCAACGACGCCTCAGACTGCAAGAGATGCATGAAACTCGAGAACGCTTCCAGCGACAGGAGCTCACCACAGAGGAGTACATCAAGCAAATGGCCTACAAGGTGCTTCCAAGACTACTCTAAAGAACTTGTACAGAAAGTCTTACTTCCCTGTGCACCTGTGATTATGACGTCTTCTCCTCTATTTTATATATTTTTAAGCCTGTTTTATTTCGTTTTATAAAGATGTGGAGACTTTTACAATTAAAAAAAAAAAAAATCCTGCTAGAAATCCTACTTCCACCTCCCCGTGGTGAGCAGGGGGCATTGGCAGACGGAAGGGGTGCGCTCTCTCTCTCTCTCTCTCTCTCTGTACGCGCTATTTGTATACGCGACATGCGCGTTATTTGTATACAGGACGTGCGCGCTATTTGTATAAGAAAAACGTACGCGCTATTTGTATTTGCGCGCTAATTGATGCCTCTCGTCCTGCTCTTCGCGATTTTTAACTGCCGTGGGATCTTTAGCAAGCTCAGGCCAGAAGGCACACGGGTCCGACTCGTTTTCCGTCCCTTTTCTAAGGATGAGATGTTCAGTTCGATTTTCCGGTCAAAGTGAAGAGAAATGTCGAGGCCTCAACGGGAAACAAACCCTGGAACCTCGAGTTTAGTTATGGACATTCTGAGAGAGCCATTCTGCCACTCTTCTCCTCTCTGATATCTTAGACTGCCAGAAAACAGGCTTCTATGATTAAGTGGTCTGACATTTCGGTCCAGTTATTTTCCAATTGACAACATATGGGACGTTGAGAGAAATTGGTCCATAATACCTGTCTGCTTTTCGTCACAAGACTCCACCGCACGGCAAGCCTAATGAAAGCGCACACACACACACCACACACACGACACACACACACACACCCCACACACACACACACACACACACACACAACACACACACAAACACACACACATCACACACACACACATAACACACACTCGCGCGCGCACACACACACTCTCACACATACGCACACACAGACACACACACACACAACATATGCGCGCGCGACACACACACACCACACACACACAGACATATCTACCACCCACACCAACCACACACACACGCTCAACTCACACACACCACACACACACACACACACTCACTCA
>JAPXFY010002782.1:20000-25069 GCA_030674185.1 Monoplex corrugatus
CTAGAGTCTATGACAACAATCTTGAAGAACAATGTATCAGCACTTTAAATTAAGTTTTGGGTAATTGTGCACCGAACAAAACCAACAGTTAAGACAAACTACCCAATCTAAGCGAACGAGATGAGGCTACACACACGAGAGAGAGAGAGAGAGAGAGAGAGAGAGAGAGAGAGGAGAAGAGAGAGAGAGAGAGAGAGAGAGAGAGAGATCACATACAATGAACTCCACGCAAAGGGAAAGGCAAAGGCAAAGGCAAGTCGTGCGATAAAGACGGTGTCTCTGTGACGTAAGCAGGACCCTCTTAACTTTGCAACACGCTGGGCTCGTCCCTGGGCTCACGCAGTCAACACACGGGGCCCCTGGGCTCAGTTCCGTCTGGGTGCTGGCTCACGCATTCAACAACACTGGGCCTGGCCATTGCTGGGCTCACGCATTCAACACGCTGGGCTCCTGGGCCTAATTGCTGGGCTCAGCATTACACGCTGGGGCTGGCATTTGCCAAGTCTGTAGGTCAAGTGTTAACGGCAGCTCACCAAAGCTTTTGTTGCTTTGTAAACATTGTCCTTCATCACCTCCTGGTCCGCTGGTCATACTTTATAAAGCGTCGTTTAAAATAAATTATACATAGTCATCATATACGTGTTAGGACTGTAAATCTTATATTTTAGTACAAATAAACGAATTTTGTGTGTGTATTTTTTCATTTTAAAAATGACTCCCCTCCCCCTCCCCCCTTCTTTTTCTTTTTGTTGCTTTTGTAACATTTGGTAATAACATTTAAACACTCTGCCTTAGATTAATGGTTTTGTTTTCGTTATTTTGTTTTTTTGTTTTTTGCTCTGATTGTTTTGTTTTTGTTTATTCTAGTCATTTGTTTGTTTAGTCATTTACTCATTTCTTTCAGGATTGGTTTTGCTTCTCATTATTTTCTGATTTCTGTCATTTTTATCACTTTTTGTGACGTCAGGTTATGTCAGTCTTCATTCTATAAGGAGTCCCCTACAGTTTTAGAATAATAGTGTACCTCCCCCACCCACCCACCCCCTCTCTCTTTCTTTCTCTATCTCTCTGCTGTCAAAAGAACAAATGAACTAAGAAACTAAATGGATAAACTGTATTGTGAAATCTCCTTTTTGTACTCTTTTCAACACTTTTCATAAGAACAAACAATATAAACACAAAAAATGACTAAAATCAGGAAAAATGTCATAGTTTTTCTTACCCATTAGTTTCCCAATAGCACTAACCTTCTTTAAATTTTAATAAATCAGTTAAAAAAATCAATGAGATAAAAGTCACACTCATTGTTTTTACGCAGTTAGCTGCAGTAGTCAGATTACAGGACCTTGCCATACTATACTGGACCCTATGATCGTTTGCCAATGTTCTTATCATTCCTGACATTATTGATATAACAGTTTGAAACAATGGGACAACTTCCAATTCATATATTCCCTGATTGTCTGAATTTGTGACTGTTGACTAAAAGAACGATACATTTTTGTGTGTGGAAAAAGCCCATCAGAAATTGCTTAGAAATGTTTGTTTGCATACTTAGTTCACAGACACGTACACTCATACATACAGTCATGCATCCCACAGGTCAATTTAATACATCTTCAGGTTTGTTTGTTCCATTACAGAAAACACAAATAACTGCTGTTTGGTAAAGCCTTATTTTTGTGATTCAGTCTTTTGAAGGGGTGGAGGGGAGAGTGTCTGTTGCACGTTTTCCCTCTGTCTGTGTCTGTCGACGCCTTCATACCAAAATAAACCACCAACACACTTTTATTCGAGTAAGTATAGTACTTTTAGGTCACACTGTACCTATCTTACAGCTCGTCTCTGCTTGTCCACACACGTAACATAAACATACAAAACATACAAAAGTAAAATACATTTAATAAAACTAAGCAAATCAAAATTAAAATGAATCGTAAATCATGCATTACAAACAAACAAAAAATATAGTGTAAGACGAACACTGAAAACAAACACATGTGGGGCTGGAGGAAAGTGATAGATAATGACAAAATGACTGAAGTGTTTTTGTGTGCATGAGCTAAGAATGTGAAAATGATGACTTACAGGGTGGAAGTGGTCAAAAGGCCAGGGATTGAACCCACAATCCCTACATTATGACCATGGCACTCTGACAACTGAGCTCGTGGGCCCCCAGTCAAACAACAAAGGCTGTCATAGCATGAGAGAAAGAGAAAGTTAACCAAGAAGTAATTTTTGAGGGAGCTCATGTATGTTTACAACCTTTATGTACGCTTCTGCTTGATGACGTGATTTTAACAGAGGGTTCTGTCATACCATGAGGTTCTTGCAATTTAGTTTACAGACAGTTATATTTAAATTTACGTTACTGAAACAATGGCATTGTCGGGTCCTCTCTAATGAATTTACAGAGTTCTGTCTTGAAATGCCAGCTTTCAGCTGTTTCTACATCTGATTACATAGGTGTGGTGGACGTTGATGGTGAGAATGATTGGTGGATCTTTCAACCATGGTCATTCTTCTAGGTTAGCCTGGAGAAGTACATCTCTAGCAGCGTTGATTGTGAACTTGTCTATTCTCTATAAAACCGTTGAAAAGCAGATTGTTTCACATCTTGCCTGTACTATCACTCTGGTCTAAGAGGGTCTGCTCATTTTTACTGAGCGAGGGGGTGGGTGGGAAGGAATTGGGAGGACTATTGTACTGATCAGTGAGTATTGAGGGGGTAGGGATTGGATGGAGAATAGTGGTTCAAAAGTGGAGGTGTTCAAGGGGGATGGTGGGAGACAGTGATCATTGGTATTGAAGAGGATGGGGGAAAAGAGGAACAGAAGTGATTCAAAAGTGGACAGGATCAACTTAGAGGATGGTAGTCACTGTCAGTGGGTGTTTGATGTTGAAGGAGATGAGGGAGGATGATAGAAAAGTGGTTCAAAATAGAGACAAAATAAAGTTTCATGTGCTGACATTGCTTTCAAGGGCCTCTGTAGCTCACTTGGTTGAGCGTCGGATTCACACTATGGTTGGTCGAATCCATGCATTAAAAATGGTTATGTGTGGGTGTTCGATTATCCTATGGGGATTGCCACGTTACAGTTAAAAATCGCATGCTTTCTCACTGTTCATCTTAAATAAATCGTGTCAGTTTGGTGGTGCAGTTGATGATTAAAGTAATCCCGTCCTTCCCTTACTTTAGGATGATTCATCTCAACGCCATATCACTATGTGCTGACGTAAAAGACTAACAAACATGTCTTCCATTGCTGTGTTGCCTAGATGCTGGATGTAATCAACTCTTATAAGTCAGAAACATATAAGCAATGTTGAGGTGGGTGACTGCATCAAATATCGCGGTGTATGTCAGCCTTAGTTTAGTATGACTCATTCTCAACCCGCAATATATAAAGACAGAAAGACAAAACCACTTCATTCACTGCTGATCCATGTACATACATCACAAGCCACCTTATCTTGAAAGTAACCACTATTACATAAAAAATTCACATACATGGATGGGAAGCAGTAGACTTAACTAGCGTCATGTATGAATAATGAAGTCAGTGACTCGTTTCCGTGAACCCAAAACAAAGAAAGAGGGCAGACAAAGTGTCCTACAGGGCCATTCACATACCAGGCCCTTTGACAAGACGTACACAAAGAAACAACAGTGATCATGTTTGTTTTGCTAGAGGCACAAATTACAGATATTGTGACGAGATTGTTTTGCTAGAGACAAATTACACAGAGATGACCAAAGTCAAAACTTCATCCATCAGTGCACATGCATGGCATGTTCACAACCACAAAATGTTTGGGGCTGCCTGCCCAAACTTCCAGCAGCCCCCCTCCCCCACTTCCAAGCAATAGGTTGTAGTTCACCAAAGATAAGTAGTTATTTACAGATGGCGTGTGACAAAGTTCTGATCTACTCTGAGAGTAATAGGACTTTAAACTCAACAGAACAGAACGAACAGTTGCTGACAGTTGTGTAAGAGAGAGAGAGAGAGAGAAGAGAGAGAGAGAGAGAGAGAGAGAGAGCGAAAGAAAGAGAGAGAAAGAGAGAGAGAGAGACGGGAGAGGGAGAGAGAGAGAGCAAAAGAAAGAGAGAGAAAGAGAGAGAAGAAGAGAGAGAGAGTGAGAGGGAGAGAGAGAGGTGAAAGAAGAGAGAAAAGAAAGAGAGAGAGAGAGAGAGAGAGAGGAGAGGGAGAGTGAAGAGGCTTAACATGTTGTTTTGTTTTTGTTCATTTGTTTGATCACCATTTTTGTTTCATTAATTTGTTTTTCTTTTTGACCTAGTGAGTTTTGTCCTTTGATGCGTATCACACGTGAAGAGTCAGCACAACACATATGCTTCTCCATCTGCTTAAAATATAATAAAAATTCTATTTCTTGTCTGATTTCTGTTGTATTCTTTAAAATGGTGATTGTTATATTGTTCATTCTTTAACATAATAAATGAAACACTTTTAATTGGATTTCATTTCGCAGGCCAAGTCAGGCATGTATGAGAACCTTTTTGTTAAGCACTTCAATAAACTCTTAGCACATGTAAAATATCATAACCAAACCAAAACTAAACAAAAAGGTGCAGTAATTGATTACCCTTGCATGAATGTCTTCCCTTCCTTTCATTTAATGACAAAGGGTTTGAACCGTTTTTGCAATGGTAGTAGATACAATAATGGCTTGCCATGCACGAATCTGTCTTTAGTGGGGACAAACATGCCCCTGTTGTCTCTACTCTCGAGTGTTTTTACACGTGGTTTTCATTTCTTTTGTTACTTCCTGGGATGAGTACTAGGGATACATAACAACAAAATGCAGGAGAGACTGTTCCCATGGGGCTCAGCACTTGTTCTGTTCTGTTTTGTTGAGTTTATAGTCCTACCACTCTCAGAGTATATGAGAATACCTATAAGAATGTTGCTGAAAGAAGCCTTAAACATTTTGGTCGCACTGTGGGATATTGATGCTATTGTCGGATTCTAGGCTCAGCACCTCATAGGCAAAAGGTTTTACATGCCAGTCCACAAGTGCAGCTAAGCTTGGAAATACTTTAAGTAAAC
>JAPXFY010002783.1:0-5000 GCA_030674185.1 Monoplex corrugatus
ACCTTCTGGAAATTTTCTGTGCTAGAAATTTACTCTTTTCTGTCACATTCTTCGTTTTCTGCCTTGATCCTTTGCTTTCTGTCATTTCTTCCTATCATTTTCTGCCTCGCTGGTCCATTCACCTGTATGTGGTCTGTAAAGCCTTACATACTTTCTCTTAGGACTGGTAATTGGGGATGTGTATTGACCGCATGTTTGGCTCTAAGGGCATGTTCTGTGCAGGAGCAGTTTAGGTAATTCAGCCTATTTTTATGTATGCTTTAGTGTTCTTAATCATGTTCACATTTGCATTCAGGTTTGGGTTTTTCTTAATCCTCTGGTGGTAAACTGGACGGAGTGTTCAGCGCCAGGGGCATATCCTTGGATTATGTGCACGCATGCATTGATATGTGTACTTAATTTTCTTTTCCGTTTTTTTCCCCACCGAGAAGTTGTGGGCCTTTGTCTCTGCTTTAGGCAGCCCCCCTCCCCCTGCACCCCCCCCCCCCCACCTGCCGCCAACTCGCACAACTGCCAGCTCTTTTCTCCAGTTGATCACTCCTTCAGTCACGGACAGAAAGGGACGACTACCAGACTTCTGTCCAGAGAGCAGCAAGTACTCCTGATCAGGCTCCTCTACAGTTTTTCAGGCAATCGCCTTCACCAGCCTGCCCCTATGAACAAGAGGACCAGATAGTTGAGCATATAATTATTGCAGTGATGTCGCGTCTGCTAATTCAATTCAATTCATACTGCTTGTAGCCCAGCCGACTACTACAGCCATATCAGAGCTAACACCACGTTAAAATCGACACCCAAGTTTGATTAAAAAGACAACAGTCAAAAACCAGCCTCACTGTTATCCTTGCAAGTCTAAAATACGCATTTAAAGAAAAACATTCTCACATTTAAAATCATGTCGGAAATCATGTTAGATGAAATCTATTGATCTCTTGTAAAAAAACTGGACAATTGCTTACCAAAAAGCCCAGCCTCACGACGGAGTTAAGAAAATTCCCCACGTGACAAATACATCATACGTGACACTGCATGCCAATTTCAAGGATAATTCGCTGGCCGCAGGTTTGACCTACTCGGGGAAAACCCACCTGACCCTAAACATAGCCATTATGAGATTTTTATTGATACGAATGTTTACAATGTATTATCTATCAATTTCTAAGGTAAAATGTGAATGTGTGCTGAAACGAATTGTCATATTTACTTTCTCTGTGTCTCTGTCTCTGTCTGTCTGTATGTGTGTCTGTCTGTCTGTCTGTCTCTCTCATGAGATTTTTACTTATACGAATGATTACAATGTAAAATCTGTTACATTCTCAAGTAAAATTTGAATGTGTCATGAAACGAATTATCATATTTGCCCCCCACCCCCCTCTTTCTCTCTCTTTCTTTTCTTCTTCTTCTTCAGGGAGATAGTAACGGATTGTAAACATTGCCAAACATTTTTTTAAAGTGGATTTCCGCAAATGGAATTATTGACGAACCAGTGACTCACATACACATATCTCAGAAATTATTTTAATAAAAATCTTTGTATTTCTTTTTTTTATTGTGTTCAGCATTATCTCTTCTTACTAAGAAAAAAAAAGTCCACTTTATTTTGTATAAACAGTGCACTACCCATTTGTTAATAAGAACGCTGTTCATTTCCTGGAATGCTGTTTTAGCTGGCCAGTTCTCACAGATAATGTTATCGGTTGTGAGGCGTGGACAGTCAACACGCAAAGTCAGAACAAGATTGAGGCAGCCGAGATGTGGTTTCTAAAATGAATGTTGAGAGTTCCATGGACAGCAAAGAGAACAAACGAGACAGTCTTGATGGAGGCAGACACAAGAAGATTATTCATAAGGAAGATTAGGAAAAGACAGGCAACATTTATAGGCCATTTTATGAGGAAAGGGGAATTAGAGCACCTGGTCACAACAGGAAAGCTGGAGGGAAAGACCAGGAAGACCCAGGGAGAAAATACTGGACAGACTTGCAGATTGGCTGAGGAAGAGAGATTGGAAGATGTGCTTGCAGCAACAAGGGATAGATACATATGGAGGGCCATGATCGCCAACGCCATGCGGGCAGCACACATGAAAATGATGATGAGAAGTCCTCTGAAGAGAAGTCCCCCACCCTACCCCACCCTCAAGCAAATATTCAGCCCTAAACTCATTACATATTCTGATGGGGCCAGGTTACATCCACATTGTGATCCCTGGATGTCCTTCGGTCGTCGCCAATTTTTTTTCCCTACGGGTCAAACCCTAACCTCCAAAGCGGTCAATTGCCTCCATGAATTTCCCATGCACAGTCACAGTCGACCCGGTCGTCATATTTCCCATGCACAGTCACAGTTGACCTGGTCGTCATGAAGCACGCACGCCGTTTGAAGTCGACCGTGGTGGCAGAGTAAGCAATGGCGTAAAACCCCATTCAGGCAATTGCTGCACAGATGGCAGGAAATCAAAGAGACGAAAATTATCTGTCTCCTGTGTTAGATTAAAAGCGGTTGATTAAAAAAAAAAACACCAGACGAACAACAGGTGCTGAGCGTGTGTGGAGGTAACGAACCGCAGGCTTGTTTTTCTGCCTGTCTGTCTGTCTGTCTGTCTGCCTGTCTGCCTGTCTGTCTGCCTGTCTGTCTGTCTGTCTGTCTGCCTGTCTGTCTGTCTGTCTGTCTGTCTGCCTGTCTGTCTGTCTGTCTGCCTGTCTGTCTGTCTGTCTGTCTGTCTGTCTGCCTGCCTGTCTGTCTGTCTGTCTGTCTGCCTGTCTGTCTGTCTGTCTGCCTGTCTGTCTGTCTGTCTGTCTGTCTGTCTGTCTGCCTGTCTGCCTGTCTGCCTGTCTGTCTGTCTGTCTGTCTGCCTGTCTGTCTGTCTGTCTGTCTGCCTGTCTGTCTGTCTGTCTGTCTGCCTGCCTGTCTGTCTGTCTGTCTGTCTGCCTGTCTGCCTGTCTGTCTGTCTGCCTGTCTGTCTGTCTGTCTGTCTGTCTGCCTGTCTGTCTGTCTTTTTCCCTTCTGTCGGTCAGTCTTCTATGTGCCCGCCTGTCTGTCTGTCTGTCTGTCTGCCTGTCTGTCTGTCAGCCTGTCTGTTGTATGTCTGTCTTTCCTTGTTTTTCTGTCTGTTGTCTATCTGTCTGTGAGTCTTTCTGTGCCTGCCTGCGTGTGCGCGTGTGTGTTTATGTGTATGTTTGCGTGTGTGTGTATTTTGTGTGTGTGTGTGTGTGTGTGTGTGTGTGTGTGCGCGCGCGCGAACGTGCATGCGTGCGTGTGTGTGTATACGTGTTGTATATGTGTATGCACGCGCGTGTATATGTAGTTGTAGGGCGTCAGTGGTTGTGTGTAAATCTATCATGAGCACACTTTCTTTTCTGGAAGGGATGGGGGTGGTGAGTATTTTATAACCTGCCCCTGTTCATACTCTACCTCTGTCAGTAGCCCAAGCCACTCATTCCAAATCCTTTCTTCAGGGACAGAGACAGGCAGAGCAACCAGGGCGAGGACTGAAAGGGAACCGTCCTCATAAGGCGGACCCTACAGTAATGAGGTCTCTCTATCACCATCATCATCATCATCATCATCATGTGCCCTGCCGCATGGCGTTGGCGATCATGGCCCTCCGTACGAATCTATCCCCTGTCGCTGCAAGTACATCTTCCACCCTCTCTGTCCTCAGCCACCCTGCAAGTCCGTCCAATATTTTTTCCCTGGGTCTACCTGGTGTTCTCTGTCCCTCCAGCTTTCCTGTTGTGATCAGGTGCTCTAATCCCCTTTCCTCATAAAATATCCTATAAATATTGCTTGTCTTTTCCTAATCTTTTTTTCTTTTTTTAATGATCTTCTTGTGTCTGCCTCCTTGAAGACTTTCTCGTTTGTTCTTTTCTTTGCTGTCCATGGAACTCTCAACATTCTTTTTAGATATACAAAACAAGTGTAAATGCACGCGTTCAAGCAAACAGGAACCAGGAAAAAAAAACACGAAAGAAGAATACGAACGCGTATTTAATACAACAAAACAAGACAGGCGCAAATTTTCGACCAACTGGCCTTTGTCAAGCGTAAGATTACAAACAAACAAACACCAGATACAAAAATTATGAGAAAAAGCTTGAAACTTCCCGGCTGCTGTGTCCGATGTGAGAAAAGGAACAATTTTTTTTAGAAACCACATTTTAGTTGCTTCGATTTTGTTCTGATTTTGCACGTTGACTGTCCACACCTCACAACCGTGCGACATTATCGGTTCTATATAACACCCAAGAATTCTTTTCCTGATGTTAATTGACAGGCATTTGTTGGTATACCATCCTTATTTCCCTACTACTTAGCTTATGCTCATGTGACTACTGATTGTATCCATCCCTGCTAGAGAAAAAAGGGTTAATTTGATACCGACTTCAGGATGATTGACATTGTCTGGTTAATTAACCCTTTGACTCCCGCGCCCTGTCCGCAGCATCCTGCTTTTCCAGCCATGCTATCAAAGTAAAACACTTAACCCTTTGACTCCCTCACCCTGGTGGCTCCCTTACCCTGGTGGATAGGGTGAGGGAGTCAAAGGGTTGGGTTTTTTGTGGTTGATGGATAGGGTGAGGGAGTCAAAGGGTTGGGTTTTTTGTGGTTGATGGATAGGATGAGGGAGTCAAAGGGTTGGGTTTTTGTGGTTGGTGGATAGGGTGCGGGAGTCAAAGGGTTGGGTTTTTTGTGGTTGGTGGATAGGGTGCGGGAGTCAAAGGGTTGGGGGGTTTTTTGTGGTTGGTGGATAGGGTGCGGGAGTCGAAGGGTTAATAAAGTCAGCGTGTATGTATTAAAACCCATTTGACTCCCGCACCCTATCCCCCCATTGCGAAAACTTAACCCTTTGACTCCTGGATAGGGCGAGATAGTCAAAGGGTTTAGGTATTTTGTTTTTGCTTTGGTAGAAAGGTTGACAATGCAGGAAGCTGGTGGATAGGGAGAGGGAGTCAAAGGGTTAAGTTTTTGCAGCTGGTGGAGAGGGTGCGGGAGTCATAG
>JAPXFY010002783.1:10000-25064 GCA_030674185.1 Monoplex corrugatus
ATCTCTTTGTTACAGTTTCTTATCATTCCTTGTCTTATCTCTTTGTTACAGTTTTCTTATCATTTCTTGTCTTATCTCTTTGTTACAGTTTCTTATCGTTTCTGGTCTTATCTCTTTGTTACAGTTTCTTATCATTTCTGGTCTTATCTCTTTGTTACAGTTTCTTATCATTTCTTGTCTTATCTCTTTGTTACAATTTCTTATCGTTTCTGGTCTTATCTCTTTGTTACAGTTTCTTATCATTTCTTGTCTTATCTCTTTGTTACAGTTTCTTATCATTTCTGGTCTTATCTCTTTGTTACAGTTTCTTATCATTTCTTGTCTTTGTTATCGTTTCTCATCGTTCCTCATCGTTTCTTATCTTATCCCTTTGTTGTAGTTTCTACCGTGTCTTGACTTATGTCCTTGTTATCGTTTTCTTACCGTGTCTTGTCTCTTTCTACCGTGTCTTGTCTTATCTCTTTGTTCTAGTTTCTTATCGTGTCTTGTCTTATCCCTCTGTTATTGTTTCTTACCGTGTGTGTGTGTGTGTGTGTGTGTGTGTGTGTGTGTGTGTGTGTGTGTGTGTGTGTGTGTGTGTGTGTGTGTGTGTTGTGTGTGTGTGTGTGTGTGTGTGTGTTTTATTTGTTTGTTTTTTTTTTTCGTTCAGTCAATCAAACAGAATCAGGAAGTAATCAATAAGCGTCGGTGGCTAAGTCAGTTGCACAAAAGACGAATGACTGGGATGGTGTGGGGTCGAGTACCATCAGTCCAAAGCATTCATCACCATCATCGTCATCATCGTCATCATCATCATCATCATCATCATCATCATCAAGTGCCTTGCCACATGGCGTTGGCGATCATGGCCCTCCATATGCATCTGTCCCTTGTTGCCGCAAGCACATCTTCCACCCTCTCTGTCTTCAGCCATTCTGCAAGCCTGTCCAGTATTTTTTCTCTGAGTCTACCTGGTACTCTCTTTCCCTCCAGCTTTCCTGTTGTGACCAGGTGCTCCAATTCCCTTTTCCTCATAAAATGGCATGTAAATGTTGCCTGTTTTTTCCTAATCTTCCTTAACAACGATCTTCTTGTGTCTGCCTCCATCAAGACTGTCTCGTTTGCTTTCTTTGCTGTCCAGGGAACTCTCAACATCCTTCTTAGAAACCACATCTCTGCTGCCTCAATCTTGTTCTGGTTTTGTTTGTTGACTGTCCACGCCTCACAACCGTATAACATTATCGGTTCTATATAACATTCAAGAACTCTCTTCCTGATGTTAATTGATAGGCATTTGTTGGTAAGAATGCTTTTCATCTTCTTGAATGCAGTTTTGGCTTGGCCGACTCTGCCGGCTATTTCTGATGTGCATCTGCCGTCTGGCGAAATGATCGTTCCCAGATATTTAAACTTACCAACCTATCGCAAGGTTGTGCCGTTTGCTGTTATTTTGCATGAGGGAATTTCATGTTTTTTACTGATTACCATGACTTCAGCCTTCTTGCTGTTTAGCTCCAACCCCTTACCTTTGCTTTCTATTTCTATAATATTCACAAGATTTTGTAGGTCCCTTTCATTTTCTGCAATTAGCACGGTGGCATCTGCGTATCGAATGTTGTTTATCATTCTTCCTCCAACCTTTAATCCAGGGCATTCCTCCAGGTTTCTCATGATGTTTTCGCTGTAAAATGAGAACAGATCTTATGACAAAACACAACCTTGTCTTGACATTTTTGTTGTTGATATTTTGGAAAGAGCTTACATCCTTTTCTATTTTCATTGCAGCTGTTTGTTCCCAATACATATTTCTGATTAGTCGATCTTTTCCATCAATACTGAGTCTTTCTAGTTGGTTAATATAGTCTCGACAGTTAGCAGTCGGAAGCTCTCAACATTGCTTTACTTCAACCACAAGGGTGTTTGAATGGCCGCGAAAGCGGCCAGGTATAATGATGCTCAGCACACAGCTCATTTTGCTGTTAAGCAACGTTTGACATACCTCGAAAGGGATCCAAAGTTTGCCGTCTTTCCGAGCAGCCAGCAGGTCTTTCGCTGCGGTCGTCAGGTCTGATTCCCTGAAGCGGGCAATAGTAAGTTGGTCAGAAAATGTATTTAAAATCAAAGGAAAGACTTTTTATACCGCATCTGATGCATACGGGACAACATCATGTGCAGGTGACCGTCGTATCATTCGCATTCCGTGATGTTGTAAAACGTGAGGATAAAAACCAGTACACTAAGCAAAGCACAACAGCTGAAAGTTTAAATGGTGATCAATAACAATCACACGATGAGCTCATCCTTCCCTGTCCCCTCCACCCCCCTCCCTCAACCAAAAACCTACTTCTCTCCTCCTTCCCCCTAACCCCCACACCACCACCTCCCCTAATTTCACCAACCTCGCCTCCCACGTCCGAGCAGATTTTTGACCGATTCTGACAATTACTGTTACAAATAATCACAGAATATGGGTCATTAAAGGTTTCTGTGTATCAGCATCGACTGAACCGTCTCTCTCCTCCTGGTCAGTATAGGAGGGAGGGGAAGGGGATGTCGGGGGGAGGGGGGACGCAGAGGTCAGTAATTGGCGTTTGGTTGCTGGGTTTTTTTTTTTATGTTTGGTACAGACGGACTGAATGAGCTGTGTGGTAGATGTGCCTAGCGACAGCTTGGGGCCCAAGTGACCGCGAAGAGCGCTCGGCACAGATGTCTGTCAGTGTATCAGTACTGGAGTTGTTGTCTTCTGCCCTCTAAAAGCCACAGGCAAGATGCCAGGGGTACCAAGTAGCTTGAGGGTGCCAACATGTGTAAGGGTTATGGCATCGGCCATGATCGTTTGGACTCCTTTTCTATCATACGATCAGCCACAGTGTGGGGCATATGAAACTGCCTGAGCATTGAGTGACTATCTTAATGATACATGTAACAATAAGTAATAATAATAATGATAATAATAACAACAATAACATCAATAATGAAAATAACAACAATAACATCAATAATGATAATAACAATAATGATGATGATAATAATGATATATATGATGATAATAATGATAAAAGTAATAATAATAATAATAATAATGATAGCAACAACAACAACAGTAATAATAATATAAAAACAATGACGACGATGATGATGACGACCACAACTACAACCTTATGATAGCAATAACAACAACAACAACAACAATAATGATAATAATAATATAATAATAATAATAATAATAATAATGATGATGATGATATGATGATGATGGTGATGACAATGATAATAAAAATAATATCAATACCAATAATATTGATAATACTAATGGAATAGTCACACCAACTCAACCAGACATAGCCTGTTTTAACCCTTAACTCCCTCACCATATCCACTAGCATCCTGCGTAGGCTTCAATGATAGACAAGGAAAAAATTATCCCTTTGACTCCCTTACCCACCAGCTTCCAGGATCGTCATCAACGGTAGCAAAGCGAAAACTTAACCCTTTGGCTCCCTCACCCTATCCAGCAGCTAACTGGTGGATAGGATGCGGGAGTCAGAGGGTTAAATTAACGTAATCAGTAGCATATGCGAAAAGGAGAGCAGAATGCGTAAGTCTCTCTCTGTCAGTACATAGCCTCTCCATCAGCAAGCCCTACGTTGTGCCTCCTCGTGGCGACAGGCGGTAACTGATCACCTCACGGACTCAGGCTAAAACCCGAGGGACTCGGAGGAGGTCTGGCCCCCAGACGTGCGGCACGCAGACCCACCGGCGTGCGGATATGCTCTGGTGACCACGAACCAGACCCCCAGCTATGGGCAAATAGCACCACTGCCTTGTGGGTGTCTCGGGAGAGAACAAGGCTAAGGGAGTAAACCCTCAAAGAAAAATCACTCCTACTGCCTTGTAGGTTGTCGTGGGGACGACAAAGGCTGGCGAAGAGACCATACACAAACCGATGGAAGGCAACGGGAAACTACTATCGTATTTTCCCAAGATAAATCACGGCCACATTAGAGCACCTGGTCACAACAGGAAAGCTGGAGGGAAAGAGAACACCAGGTAGACCCAGGGAGAAAATATTGGACGGACTTGCAGGGTGGCTGAGGACAGAGAGGGTGGAAGATGTGCTTGTGTCGACAAGGGGCAGACGCATATGGTGGGCCATGATCGCCAACGCCTTGCGGCTGGGCACATGATGAATCAGTAGCATACACTTCTTGGTGGGTAACTGGACAGTATCTCCGAGGTAGGTTTATGAACCAGAGGCTAGAAGACAGGTACTCCCAACAACACAGATCTGCATATGCTGAGGTCGTTCTACACGTAGTACTCACCACACCTGTGGAATTACGAGTGTTTCTGTAGGTGAGAGAGTGGGGAAAGGATTTCACGCCCTCTCCTCAGTACTAACGGTGATAATAACAATAGTAATACTAATAAATAATGGTATTTATCAGGCGCCCAAATCGTGATTCAAGAATCAAACCAAGGCGTATACTCCTATCATTCACCAAAGCAATCAGTCACCAACAACGACCAAATATCCAGGGCACAAAGCACACGCAGACTTGGGAGGGGGAAGACAGGAGGGGAGCAGGACGCGTGACCCCTGACCTGAGCCGGCATCATCTGTGTGTGTGTGTGTGTGTGTGTGTGTGTGTGTGTGTGTGGTGTCTATATTATATATATATATATATATATATATGTATATATATTTATATCCCTCTGTCTCTCTCCATCTGTGTCTGTCTGTGCGTGTGTGTGTGTGTCTCTCTCTCTCTTTTTCTCTTTCCCTCTCTCTCTCTCTCTCTCTCTCTCACTCTCTCTCTCTTTCTCTCTCTCACTCATGATATTCCCTCTTTTTCTCTGCCCCCACATAAAGACCTACAGCAGGCGCTGAAAAACAGACAGCCTACTCATCTGCCAGACCAAGGGGAGAGCCCAGCAACAGCATACACTACACTGACCTCACCTCTCACCCACCCCCCTACTCCCACACTCCTGCTGTCCCTTCACCAGTCGACCCTCCTATCTTCAAGGCGATAACACATCATCATCATCACGTGCCCTGCCACATGGCGTTGGCGATCATGGCCCTCCACACTAATCTATCCCCTGTCGCTGCAAGTACACCTCCCACCCTCTCTGTCCTCGGCCACCCTGCAAGTCCGTCCAATATTTTCTCCCTAGGTCTACCTATCCCTCCAGCTTTCCTGTTGTGACCAGGTGCTCTAATTCCCCTTTCCTATAATACGTCCTATTAATGTTGCTTGTCTTTTCCTGATTTTCTTTATTAATGATCTTACGTCTGCCTACTTCAAGACTGTCTTGTTTGTTTTCTTTGCTGTCCATGGAACTTTCAACATTCTTCTTAGAAACCACATTTCAGTTGCCTCAATTTTGTTCTGACTTTGCGTGATGACTGTCCACGCCTCACAATCGTATAACAATATCGGGTCTATATTACATTCAAGAACCCTCTTCCTGATGTTAATTGATAGGCATTTGTTGGTAAGAATGCTTCTCATCTTCTTGAATGCTGTTTTGGTTCAGCCCATTTTGCTGGCTATTTCTGATGTGCATCTGCCGTCTGGTGAGATGATCATCCCCAGATATTTAAATTCATCAACCTATCTCAAGGTTGTGCCGTTTGCTGTTATTTTGCATGAGGGGATTTCATGTTGTTGTTGTTTATTTAAACTAATTACCATGACTTCAGTCTTCTTGCTATTTAGCTCCAGCTCTTCATTTTTGCTTTCTATTTCTGTTATATTCACAAGGTTTTGTAGATCTTTTTCATTTTCTGCGATTAGCACGGTGTCATCTGCGTAAAGACTGTTGTTTATCATTCTTTCTCCAACCTTTGTCCCAGGGCATTCTTCTAGGTTTTTCATGATGGCTGAATAACACAGCTGGACAGTTAATGTCAGGAATAATCAGAGATGATGGGGTGCTACAGCTTGCGTCTACGCCTTCTCTCGTCCACAGCCTGGGTTATGATCAGAGGCAGTAATCCGCTCTAACGTAGCCGTATATTAGCATAACGACAGCTTGTGAATGAAGTGATCGTAAACAGGTAACTCGGCAGTGATTTGCCTCCGTGGGATGATCTCCCTTTTAGTGGGTTGATCTTCCTTTCTGAAGCTGATGTCTGTTTTGTTGTGTTGATCTGTCCTCTAGGTGGCAGGACAATACAGTGCTCACCTTTTATTTTCTCCCCATTTTCTATGCCACCTTAATGGCCACAGAAGCTGGCATGGTTTTTAAAATGCGGTGATGATGATGTCGGTGAGGACGATAATCATGATGCTATGGAGTTCCATCTAGGATCGAGACTGCGTGACAGGGTTGTACACTATGCTTACTATCATAATATATCCTGGCGTCGACTAGGCCCGAGAGATACAGACACCTGTGGTGCTGATCAGATCATTTGAGCAACACCCACAATGACGCATCCATGAAGTGGATGAGACGCACTGTGTGGTCCCAGTCTTCCCAATGAGCCCATAGCACGCCCAACTCTGGGTAGGAACCGGTTAGAGCCGAAAAATCCCACAATGATCTTTAAAGGGACTGATGGGGATTCGAAAGCACAATCTTTCCAGTCAGCAGTCCGTTGCGTTAACCACTACACCACGGCAACTGGTATTGCTGGCAAATGGGGTGGAGCGCATGTGGAGCTGTCCGAGAGCGGCGAATCCCTTTTGAAATAACTCCAATAACACACACTATATTTGATACCTCCAATAACACACACTATACGAGGCGCTCGTATTTGATACTGCCAATAACACACTATATTTGATAACTCCAATAACACACACTATATCTGATAACTCCAATAACACACTATATTTGATAATTCCAATAACACACACTATATTTGATAACTCCAATAACACACACTATATTTGATAACTCCAATAACACACACTATATTTGATAACAACCAATAACACACACTATACTTGATAACTCCAATAACACGCACTAAATTTGATAACTCCAATAACACACACTAAATTTGATAACTCCAATAACACACACTAAATTTGATAACTCCAATAACACACACTAAATTTGATAACTCCAATAACACGCACTAAATTTGATAACTCCAATAACACACACTAAATTTGATAACTCCAATAACACACACTAACTTTGATAACAACCAATAACACACACTATATTTGATAACTCCAATAACACGCACTAAATTTGATAACTCCAATAACACACACTAAATTTGATAACTCCAATAACACACACTAAATTTGATAACAACCAATAACACACACTAAATTTGATAACAACCAATAACACACACTAAATTTGATAACAACCAATAACACACACTAAATTTGATAACAACCAATAACACACACTAAATTTGATAACTCCAATAACACACTATATTTGATAACTCCAATAACACACACTAAATTTGATAACTCCAATAACACACACTAAATTTTATAACTCCAATAACACACACTATATTTGATAACAACCAATAACACACACTAAATTTGATAACAACCAATAACACACACTGTATTTGATAACTCCAATAACACTCTATATTTGATAACTCCAATAACACACACTAAATTTGATAACTCCAATAACACACACTATATTTGATAACTCCAATAACACACACTAAATTTGATAACTCCAATAACACACACTAAATTTGATAACTCCAATAACACACACTAAATTTGATAACTCCAATAACACACACTAAATTTGATAACTCCAATAACACACAGTAAATTTGATAACTCCAATAACACACACTAAATTTGATAACTCCAATAACACACACTATATTTGATAACTTCAATAACACACACTATATTTGATAACGCCAATAACACACACTATATTTGATAACAACCAATAACACACACTATATTTGAAAACTCCAATAACACACACTAAATTTGATAACTCCAATGACACACACTATATTTGATAACAACTAATAACACACACTAAATTTGATAACGCCAATAACACACACATATTTGATAACAACCAATAACACACACTATATTTGATAACACCAATAGCACACACTATATTTCATAACTCCAATAACACACACTAACTTTGATAACAACCAATAACACACACAATATTTGATAACTCCAATAACACACACTTAATTTGAAAACTCCAATAACACACACTATATTTGATAACAACCAATAACACACACTATATTTGATAACTCCAATAACACACACTAAATTTGATAACTCCAATAACACACACTATATTTGATAACAACCAATAACACACACTAAATTTGATAACTCCAATAACACATACTAAATTTGATAACTCCAATAACACACACTATATTTGATAACTCCAATAACACACACTAAATTTGATAACAACCAATAACACATACTAAATTTGATAACTCCAATAACACACACTATATTTGATAACTCCAATAACACATACTAAATTTGATAACAACCAATAACACACACTATATTTGATAACTCCAATAACACACACTAAATTTGAAAACTCCAATAACACACGATATTTGATAACTCCAATAACACACACTATATTTGATAACAACCAATAACACACACTAAATTTGATAACTCCGATAACACACACTATATTTGATAACTCCAATAACACACACTATATTTGATAACTCCAATAACACACACTAAATTTGATAACAACTAATAACACACACTAAATTTGATAACTCTAATAACACACACTATATTTGATAACTCCAATAACACACACTAAATTTGAAAACTCCAATAACACACACTATATTTGATAACAACCAATAACACACACTATATTTGATAACAACCAATAACACACACTATATTTGAAAACTCCAATAACACACACTAAATTTGATAACTCCAATGACACACACTATATTTGATAACAACTAATAACACACACTAAATTTGATAACGCCAATAACACACACTATATTTGATAACAACCAATAACACACACTATATTTGATAACACCAATAGCACACACTATATTTCATAACTCCAATAACACACACTAACTTTGATAACAACCAATAACACACACAATATTTGATAACTCCAATAACACACACTTAATTTGAAAACTCCAATAACACACACTATATTTGATAACAACCAATAACACACACTATATTTGATAACTCCAATAACACACACTAAATTTGATAACTCCAATAACACACACTATATTTGATAACAACCAATAACACACACTAAATTTGATAACTCCAATAACACATACTAAATTTGATAACTCCAATAACACACACTATATTTGATAACTCCAATAACACACACTAAATTTGATAACAACCAATAACACATACTAAATTTGATAACTCCAATAACACACACTATATTTGATAACTCCAATAACACATACTAAATTTGATAACAACCAATAACACACACTATATTTGATAACTCCAATAACACACACTAAATTTGAAAACTCCAATAACACACGATATTTGATAACTCCAATAAACACACTATATTTGATAACAACCAATAACACACACTAAATTTGATAACTCCGATAACACACACTATATTTGATAACTCCAATAACACACACTATATTTGATAACTCCAATAACACACACTAAATTTGATAACAACTAATAACACACACTAAATTTGATAACTCTAATAACACACACTATATTTGATAACTCCAATAACACACACTAAATTTGAAAACTCCAATAACACACACTATATTTGATAACAACCAATAACACACACTATATTTGATAACAACCAATAACACACACTATATTTGAAAACTCCAATAACACACACTAAATTTGATAACTCCAATGACACACACTATATTTGATAACAACTAATAACACACACTAAATTTGATAACGCCAATAACACACACTATATTTGATAACAACCAATAACACACACTATATTTGATAACACCAATAGCACACACTATATTTCATAACTCCAATAACACACACTAACTTTGATAACAACCAATAACACACACAATATTTGATAACTCCAATAACACACACTTAATTTGAAAACTCCAATAACACACACTATATTTGATAACAACCAATAACACACACTATATTTGATAACTCCAATAACACACACTAAATTTGATAACTCCAATAACACACACTATATTTGATAACAACCAATAACACACACTAAATTTGATAACTCCAATAACACATACTAAATTTGATAACTCCAATAACACACACTATATTTGATAACTCCAATAACATACACTAAATTTGATAACAACCAATAACACATACTAAATTTGATAACTCCAATAACACACACTATATTTGATAACTCCAATAACACATACTAAATTTGATAACAACCAATAACACACACTATATTTGATAACTCCAATAACACACACTAAATTTGAAAACTCCAATAACACACGATATTTGATAACTCCAATAACACACACTATATTTGATAACAACCAATAACACACACTAAATTTGATAACTCCGATAACACACACTAAATTTGATAACTCCAATAACACACACTATATTTGATAACTCCAATAACACACACTAAATTTGACCTCTATACTTCCCCCTCCCCCCCCCCTTCACTTCCAGTCTTTCCCTCCTCACTACCACCTCCTTTCCCTTGCTCTTTCCTCTTTACGCCAGTTGTTCCTCCTGCCTCAAAGGAAAAGCCGGCTTTAAGACTCCGTGTCACCTACAATCAGAATGTATGGGGTACTAACAGATTTCCCTTTATTGCCATCGATTTGTCTTCTGCCCCTGTCAAGCCCTGGTCAGCACAAAGGGCCAGAAAGACTTAAACGGTCGCTGCTTTATGTATCAAGCACGCGCACGGACAAAGCTGCCCATCTGATCTGCATACTGGCAGCTTGTTAATTTAATAACGAAATGGTTGTTAAACAACGAAAGGCACCAATCTGTGTGAAACGCGATGACTTCTCTTCTTTTCACTGGGGGTGATTTATGCTTTTCATATTCATGTTCATATTCATATTCGTATTCGTATTCGTATTCGTATTCATATTCGTATTCGTATTCGTATTCGTATTCATATCCATATTCATTTCCATATTCGTATTCATTTCTTTTGTCACAGTGGATTTACCATATGAAACTCGGATTGCTCTCCCCTTTGAGAGCTCGTCGCCGCAGTATAGCGCCTCCTTTTTTTTTCTTTTTTTTTTTTTTGACTAAGACTTCAGAAAGGCAAGAAGGCTATTTGGCCTTCAAGGGGACAGGGCCTAGAAAATCTCCAATGTTGTATACCAGGGCAGCCGGGCAAAAGCCCTGCTCTTCACGATTTTCAACTACCGCGGGATCTTAAACGTGCGCAGGCCAGAGGGCACACGAGTCTGACTCGTTTTTCGTCCCCTTCCGAAGGACTAGACGTTCAGTTCGATTTTTCGGTCAAACTGAGCAGAAAAGTCTCGAGGTATCAACGGGAAACGAACCCTGGAACCTTGAGTTTAGTTACTGGCAGGCGAACGTCTGAACCATTCTGCCACTTTTTTAATCAAAGATAGTAGCACTAGACCCGATGGGGCCTGTCTGACAGCTCCACCTTATCAGTCTGCACGTGTATTCAAAAACAGAGCTGAACCGTAAAACACACAATGCCAGAAAGTTGTAAACATGAATGAATGTGAAATACCGACTTTACTATGTCAACTGGTCAACCACTTGATAACAGCATGAGGGACGTACGCAGAATTATGTAAACCAAACACATGTCAAACCCTTATTGTTATTGTTGTTTAAAGCCCAGCCGACTGCATAGGGCCATATCAGGGCTATAACCGTTTAAAAAAACATACAAAACTTCAACAGGAAAAAAAAAAAGAAAAGAAAAAGAAAATTAAGTACACATATCAATGCATTCGCGCACATAATCTAAGGACATGCCCCTGGCGTTGACCACTCCGTCCAATTTATCACACAGGGGATTTAAAAAACATACCCGAATACAAATTCAAACATAACTAAAGACACCAAAACATATATAAAAACGGGCATAAGTTACCTAAACTTGCTTTTGCATATCTCACTTCCCTAGAGCCAAACATGCACATTAGTACATGTACCCAATTATCAATCCTAAGAAAAAGTACGTAAGACTTTATCGAACACATACAGGTGAATGGACCAGCAAGGCAGAAAATGATAGGAAGAAATGACAGAAAGCAAAGGAGCAAGGCAAAAACAAAGAGAGTGACAGAAAAAGAGGAAATTTCTAGCACAGAATGTCCAGAAGGCGGGGATACTGTTTATTCTGAAAGAGCCCCCGGCATCCCCACGGGGATAATGTCAAGCCCTGACACAACAATAATAACATAAAAATAACGATACCAGGAGATCCCCAGCCCCTTAATTAAAAATGTAAAGAGGTGAGGGCCGAAACATCTGCCTGAGGCAGGGTGGGAGGGGGGAGGGGGTTTCCCCTCTGAGGACCTTCAGCTCTCCAACTGTCCCCCGAGTGTCTTGTTACCGACACATGGCTGGACCACTGATTTCCGGCAACTGTCCAGAAAGACCGGATGACACTGAGAAAAACTAGAAAAACTGGATTCACGGTTTCTGGGGGCTGGTTCCTCACTTTCTCTTTCTCCAAGGCCAAAAATGAGCAGCAGCGCCATCTGCCAGCAAATATAGCATAGGAGAAAATCAAGCCCAGGAATCAAACCACAGTGCCAAGGACATCCATCCTGATGATACTGACGAGATATTTGCACAGGTTGTTAATGCCAAACGCCAGAAACTCAACTTGCCACCCACAAGTGCAAAAGAAGAATGGTAGAGGTTGGATGAAGAAACAGTCCATAAACTAAATGCGCTGATAGGAAGGAGCAGCCTGGAACACAAACTAACCACATTAGGTGATATTGTATATATGCAACCTGTAGGGACCTGTGTGTGTGGGCCCCTTAATTGAGCGAACAGCTGCACTGTAAGTGGACAGCAATCCCAACAGAGCATTTTGCGTTTTTTTTCGCCACCTCTTTCTATTTATCATAAACATATATATTGTAATTCATGCACTAAGCATAAAATCCACAACAAAGATGGGATATTACACACACACACACACACAAAAAGAAATTATGATTTCTGTGATGGAGCACAACCATGCACCTTCCCCCGCCAGATGAATGAATGCATACCATGGCATTATCTGCTTAAGGTATATCATAAGAAGTGGGTCATGACATTGGTCAGGAACCTTTTTCCCACACACCAGTAAGTATGGTAACATTCAACATCACTGAGCTTTGGACAGCGGGCAGTGATAGGAATCGGCTGACGGCGCTGGCTGGACTTGATCTCGGGCGAGGGAGTGTGCATTGCTGTCCACTTACGATGTTGTTGTTCACATAACATAAGGGGCTTACAAACGCCTATGGAGTACAACAGCCAAAGATGAACCCCTCCCCCATTTCAGAAATCCACACGTCAACAACAAACGGAAAACATCCCAAGGGAGAAAAAGAACCTCAAGACATAAATGAAGGCTGCCTTTGAATTAGAGAAACAAGAATTAGAGAAACAAGAGTTAGAGAAACAAGAATTAGAGAAACAAGAATTAGAGAAACAAGAGTTAGAGAAACAAGAGTTAGAGAAACAAGAATTAGAGAAACAAGAATTAGAGAAACAAGAGTTAGAGAAACAAGAATTAGAGAAACAAGAGTTAGAGAGAAACAAGAGTTAGAGAAACAAGAATTAGAGAAACAAGAATTAGAGAAACAAGAATTAGAGAAACAAGAATTAGAGAAACAAGAATTAGAGAAACAAGAGTTAGAGAAACAAGAATTAGAGAAACAAGAATTAGAGAGAAACAAGAATTAGAGAAACAAGAATTAGAGAAACAAGAATTAGAGAAACAAGAATTAGAGAAACAAGAATTAGAGAAACAACAATTAAAGAAGCAAGAATTAGAGAAACAAGAATTAGAGAAACAACAATTAAAGAAACAAGAATTAGAGAAACAAGAATTAGAGAAACAAGAATTAGAGAAACAAGAATTAGAGAAACAAGAATTAGAGAAACAACAATTAAAGAAGCAAGAATTAGAGAAACAACAATTAAAGAAGCAAGAATTAGAGAAACAAGAATTAGAGAAACAAGAATTAGAGAAACAAGAATTAGAGAAACAAGAATTAGAGAAACAAGAATTAGAGAAACAAGAATTAGAGAAACAAGAATTAGAGAAACAAGAATTAGAGAAACAAGAATTAGAGAAACAAGAATTAGAGAAACAAGAATTAGAGAAGCAAGAATTAGAGAAATTATGGAAAGACGTGAAAGCAAAACACAGTGCCGTTACCAAAACAGACTCAGCAAGGAGGAGAAGGAGTAAAAAAAAATTTTAAAAAAATAAAATAAAATAAAATAGAAGACCCAAGATTTGCTTCCTCAAAGACCCTTTCCAGTTTTGCCAGGAAACTGTTTGAGCAGCCAGATTCTGGGACCCTCGCAGTGGACAAAGAAAGAAGCTCTGGAACACTTGAAAACCGGGATCTGGTGTAGCGTTCGGCGCCATGGAAGATGTTCAATGACAAACGACCAACATTTGGATGAAGTAAAGAAAGTTGTCGAAAATAGTTGTGTTACCTGAAATTTTATCCCCCAAAATTCTCTTTTTGTTGTTCTGAATTTGTCAGTGAAGTGTTTTAATGGAAAATAATTTTCTGGATTTTTATATACAAATTACAGTTCTTTTATGACCATTGTTTTGTGAAATTATAATAGGCACAATCTTATTATAATTTACACATATATCACGCCTCGTCAGACGAGGGTTCGCTGAACCGATCAGGCCTAACAAAAAGTAAGTGAAATTCCTTGATGGATAATATTCGTTTAGGCGTGATATATGTGTAAATTATAATAAGATTGTGCCTATTATAATTTCACAAAACAATGGTCATAAAATTAAGTAACGCCTATATGGCTGAAACAAGAAAACTCTCAGCATGAATTACAGTTCTGTCTTTTGTTTTTCCAGGTTTGGA
>JAPXFY010002784.1:0-25060 GCA_030674185.1 Monoplex corrugatus
CTAATCATCATGTACAAAGCTTAAAGAAACATGAAAACATTCTGTGCACACACCCACAGATGAAGAAGTATGAATACTGTCACAACATCCTATCTGCACAGTGTGGGGAAAAAGCAAACATGCAGACATAAGTCCAAGACAAATCCGAGCACTAAGAAAAAAGTTCAACAATTCAAAGTACTACTAAGATAACCTGCAAAACAAATACCAGACTATTATCAGCGTACAACCCACACACTGTACAACACTTGATGCTAATATCATGACAACACATACCCTGTATAACCCACACACTGTATGACACTTGATGCTAATATCATGACAACACATACCCTGTGTAACCCACACACTGTATGACACTTGATGCTAATATCATGACAACACATACCCTGTATAACCCACACACTGTATGACACTTGATGCTAATATCATGACAACACATACCCTGTATAACTCACAAACTGTACGACATTCGATGCTAATATCATAACACATACCCTGTACTCACACAATGCTTCAAGATATCTGTATCCACTGTCATCCACAATACTACATCACCATAGTGTTTGTTCAGAGCATTCATAATGGGACATCACATCTGCAGAAAGAACATTTCCAAACATCATCATAATGTTCAGCAACTGACCCTGACCCTCACCTGTAGAAAGAACATTATAAGGCTTTATTCCAGGACTGGACATTAAATGACCAGTATCCAGAAAAAAATTTGGGCAAATATGAAGACCTACATTGAAGTAGCAGAAGAAAAGTTAGGCAAGAAAAAAAGAAAACCATCTAAGCCCTACATAAGCAAGGAAGTTATGGATCTAGCCAAACAGAAAAGCCAAGCTCACAAATCTGGAAGAAAAAGAAGAATACAAAACATTCTAATGAGAAATCAAGAGAAAAATTAGAAGAGATAAGAAAAACTGGCTGGAGGAAGAATGTGCAAAAATAAATGAGCGTAATGAATGCAGAAGATCCAGGATCTACGAATTCCAACAGATAAAATAAGTTCAATCCACTAAATTCCAGCCCAGAAATGAGTGCATCAACAGTAAAGAAGGCATACAATGACTGAACCAGACTATAGTATGAACAGATGGAACGAACATGGAGCATCCATTTTTTGTAACAATAGCCCTCAAGACACTCTGTCCTGACCTGAACTGTCCCAAATCAGAACCAGAACCACTTTTAAGTGAAATTGAAGCAGCCACCAAGCAGTTAAAAACAAGAAAATTCCCAGGAATCGATAATGTTCCAGAAAAATGGTTAAAACATGCTGAAAAGAAGGTCTAAAAGCAATGCACCATTCTTGTTGTAAAATCTGGAATACTCATCAGTGGCCAGCAGATTAGAAACTTCCAAGAATTTGTAATGCTTCACAAGAGTGGCAATGTCAAAGATTGCAACAACTACAGAACCACTGCCCTAATCAGCCACACCAGTAAGATCCTGCTCATAAATATTCTCAACAGATAGAAGCCCAATACAGAAGAAGAAATATCTGACTGCCAGGCAGGCTACAGATCCAACAGTGGCACAACTGACATACTCTTTGAGCTACAAACACTCAGAGAGAAAACAAGAAGCACTGAAAAAGCGCTTTTGTCACCTTCATAGACTATAGAAAGCATTTGACACAGTCATTCATCTCCACCTGTTGAACACAATGGTCAAAATGGGCTTTCCTAAACATCTTATTGCACTAATTGCCTAATTATACAAAGACCAAAAGTCTACAATTATACGGAACAGTCAGAAATGTGAATTCTTCAACATCCACAGGGAAGTCAGACAAGGTTGTATCCTCTCACCGTATCTCTTTAACATCTACATGGAACAAGTCATGACAGATGCTGATATAGAAGGCATGGGTATAAAGATGGGAGGGAAAAAAACTTACAAACCTGCGCTCTGTCGATGATACTGAACTATTAGTAGACAACATTACAAGTATGAAAAGGATTCTATACAGGGTGGATGCAGCAGGTGAAAAGGGCTGGCCTAAGCTTGAATGCCAAAAATACTAAAGTTCTACATATCAAAGGCAAAGACACTCTTGGCTCTGTAAAAACTGATGATGGAACCTGCTCCAAAGACATCAAAATAAGAACTGAAATGGCAAAGCAAAACATGGTCCAACTCAAAAACATCTGGAAAGACAGAGGCATACCAAAAGGCCTGAAAATTAGGCTTTTAGAATTTCTGATCTGGCCAATCATGATTTATGGTTGCAAAGCCTGGACTCTCAGAAAAGCTGACTGCAGAAGAATTGAGGCAGCAGAGATGTGGTTTTATTGGAGACTACATCATGACAAATGGACAGACAGAAGCCACTCCATGGGATGGTCGGAATGGCAAAAAAACAATAGACTCAAATGTGGAAAATCATAGATGGGACAGACAGAAGGTTCCATACAGCATGCGTGTCAACAGACAGAACTCAAAGCGACAAAAAATATTAACAAAACTATCATACCCAAAAATCTAGGAAGACACTGTTAAGAATGGCCAGAAGGGAAAAACAAGATGCAGAAATCCTGCTACTCATGGAGCAACTAAGTTGCAACCCTAACTTAATCATATACACGGATGGCTCAGTCACCAACAACAAATCTGGATGGGGCTTCACTGTCAAACAGAATGGAAACACCAGACATGAAGAAAATGCTACGTATAATATCACAACCTCCAGTCTAATAATGGAAACTGAGGCAGTCACACATGCACTACAATGGTTAACTTCACTGGATGATGAAATGAAAGCCAAGCCTTCATCTTGACTGACAGCTCTCATGCAGACAGCCTCCATGATTCAGGCTACAGACTGTGACTGCAGACAAGTTTTCTTGTCTGATGCCCTCTCCTTGCTGCAGGCATGCCAGAACACCGCTCCCCCTCCCATCTAGAGCTCTGCACCAGGTTGCCACAACCAGAAGAGCAGTTCTGCAGTGGATTCCAGCCCACTGCATAGTCTCTGAGAATGAGCGAGCTGATATCCTTGCTAAGGAGGGAGCCAGAGAAGAACAACCTAACAACAGCGTCAGTTACAGTAAGAAGAGGAACATCATCAGGGCGCTTTCCATGCCGAGACGACACAGGGATGACTACCACCTGTTGTCTAGAGAGCAGCAAGTTGTCCTGGTGAGGCTGCGCACTGGTCACAATAGGCTGAACAGCCACATGTACCGCAAACTGAAGCTGGTGCCCTCCCCAACCTGTCCCTAGGGTCAAGAAGACCAAACCATGGAGCATACATTCCAAAGATGTCCCCTTCACCAGGTGGCAAGACAGGACATGTGGCCGACAGACACTCCGCTGACAACCAAACTCCATGGCTGCAGACAGGAGCTGGTAAAGACGGCTGCATTCATTACCCGGACTCAGCTGATTGTGTAGCAGTGTACGCCAAGAAGAAGATCCTGATTGACTTGATGAATCTACTTCAGAAAGTGCAAAATGGAGCAGGGACCCCAGAATGGCACAAAGCAACTGACCTACAAAATCTCACGTGGATCTACTGCCCTGGACATGCTGGTGTTAAGGGAAATGAACATGCTGACAAACTTGCAGGCAATGCCACTACAAAAAAAATTCTCCATCTGGGAAAGTCGGAGGTCCTTAGACGCTTTAAATTTAAACGCTTCACAAACAAAATGTGATCATCATACCATCGAATGTCCTGCCCAAAAAGAGGAAACAAAATAATCTACTATGAAAGGAAAATTAGAGCCATCATTAAACAGACTAACATTGGTACCATCTCAAAAATAACACTGCAGAAGTGGAAAGTGTTCGGGCTTTTCCTGAAAGAGAAAAAGGAAAAGTGAAGAAAAGGAAAAGACAACTCGATAACAAGCAAGCCTGTCAAACGGTCTGTGTGTCTGAGTGTGTTTGTGGGCTGTTTGTTGATTGTTGTCCACTTATGTCTAAGTTTGTCATGATATGTATATGTTTTCTCTTTGCCGTTGTTGCTGTTGTTGTCGGCCATCATGCTGTGTGGACATGGGTGTATATGTATGATTACATATACATGCATACGTCTGTGTGAGGGCATGTAGGTATATACATGTATTTACTGTTATTTGTTATTCTCATTTCTGACTTGTTTATCTACATACCCCTTTATTTTGTATTTATTTATCTATTTATTTACATACTTATTTACTTACTTCATTTACTCACTCACTCACTTACTATCTATCTCTTCCCTCTCTTCCCTCGGAAGCGAACAGACTGGAAATATTGTCTTCACCTGGTTGATAGACAGCTGTGGCTTTGCGCATCGACTAGGGGGGAGGGGTGGGGGCTTTCTGTCATGTGAGAGTTTATACAAAGTAGATAATTGTGAGTCAGACCTTCAGTCAGACCTTTATATATATATATGTATATCTTTTGGCAAGCCTGACGGCCATGAAAATAATTTAGAGCCAAATTTGGAATTGACCCCTGGAGATATGGAACCTGAACCTCTGCTCAGCGAAGTTGAATCTGCCATTAAAGATCTAAAATGCAGAAAGTCTCCTGGTCTTGACAATATTCCTGGAGAGTTGTTGAAACACTCAGGTGATGGTGGACTCAAAGTAATGCATCACTTATGCTGCAAGATATGGAAGACTTGTCAATGGCCTACAGACTGGAAGCTCCAAGAATTTGTCATGTTACATAAGAGTGGAAATGTCAAAGACTGCAACAATTATAGAACAATTGCACTGATCAGTCATGCCAGTAAAATACTGCTGATAATAATTTTAAACAGGTTAAAGCCAAAAGTAGAGGAAGAGCTATCCGACTGTCAGGCAGGCTATAGGAAAAATAGGGGAACAATAGATATGCTGTTTGTACTCCAGATATTGATAGAAAAGATTAGAAACACAGACCAAGAGATGTTCATCGTTTTCATTGACTACAGCAAAGCGTTTGATAGCGTGATTCACCAAAGTCTGAGGGTCAGATGGACGGATAGGCGCTCAAATGAAAGCATACTGAATGAGTTGGGTACTACACGCAAGCTCCTAGTGCTCATACAACGGAGGAAACTGAAATATGTTGGACACGCAATCCGTAATGAGAGAACAGACTTGATGTCCACTGTCCTCCAGGGTAAAGTGGAAGGAAAGAGAAACAGAGGACGGCCACCTGCATCACTTGCTAGAAACATCACAAACATCAGTCGCAAGAAACTCCAGGAGGTGGTCAGACTTAGCCAAGATCGAGAGTGCTGGAGGCAGCTTGTGAGGACATCATGTGCAGCGGCCAACACTGTTCCCGGTGACGCCGACGGGTGAGACGGGTGAGATGTATATCTGTCTATGTATATATATATATATATATATATATATATATATATATGTACATGTATGTGTGTGTGTGTGTGTGTGTGTGTGTGTGTGTGTGTGTGTGTGTGTGTGTGTGTGCGTGTGTGTATACATATATCTATATATATCCATATATATATATATCCATATATACATACATACATACATACATAGGCCTACATATATACATATATACATAGGCCTACATATATACATATCTGTTCCTTTTTTTTTCGACGATGCACAGATACGCATGTCATTTACATGTAACCAAGATTATTACAAAGACAGGCTGATAGAATACCAGTACAAAATACAGACCAGGTAAAACACAGTCTAGGTAGGGCCTCAGGACCTGGCCAGCTCATGGGTTTATGTGCTGGCTTAAGGCTTGTGCCATGATCACCATACCATGGCACCTGTGACGGTAGTACATATGGAATTTGTTCCGAGCACGGGGACATCGTCTTGAGAAACTGAAACTTCAACTACCGACCCTGATGTGACATCACACCTGTAGATAGAAATGAAAAATACCATACAAACTATAAACTGAGAAACAAAAACACACACACACACACACCCTACAATACTTACCTCAGTTGAGGATGTCATCACTTCACTGCCTCTTGATGGAGCATCTCACCTGTTAAAAGAAACAAATCAAGATGTACAAAGGTATTACAAATGTGTATACACACACACACACACACACACACACACACATTCTTGCTCTCTCTCTCGCGCGCGCGCGCACACACACGCAAATACACACACACACTCTCTAACACACACACATTCTCTCATTCTCTCTCTCTCACACACACACACACACACACACACACACTTCTCTCTCTCTCACACACACACACAGACCACCACCACATTCTTGATGTACTACCTCATTTGTTGAACACAAAGAAAACACTGTGTAACATCTAAACATATACATGCACTATGCATAATACTTATCCACCTCACAAAGGTCTATAACTTAAATGGATAAATCATCTAAAATCTGAAAATCATCAATATTTATCTTAATTTTGGACTGTGCCACTGTCAATCACCATCATCGAACTCTCCTGTTGAAAACAAAAGTCAAAATGCTCAGCATGCAAAGACATCACATTGTACATAAATACACACACACATAAAAACACACACGTCATCTGAAATCTGAAAATCATCAATATTTATCTTAATTTTGGATTGTGCCACTGTCAATCATCATCATTGAACTCTCCTGTTGAAAACAAAAGTCAAAATGCTCAGCATGCAAAGACATCACATTGTACATAAATACACACACACGTAAAAACACACACGTCATCTGAAATCTGAAAATCATCAATATTTATCTTAATTTTGGACTGTGCCACTGTCAATCATCATCATTGAACTCTCCTGTTGAAAACAAAAGTCAAAATGCTCAGCATGCAAAGACATCACACTGTACAAGAACACACACACTCACACATATAAACACACACAGAGACACACACACACATACGCGCAAAAACACGCACACACACACAAAATAATATCTACAATACACAGTTAAGAGTATCATCAGATTAGATGTCTCCAAGCAATATCTCACCAGTGGAAAGCAACAGGTCAATCTCCCCACCAGTACGCTTCACCCCTTCCCTGCTGAGCCTATTCTATGCTCGGTGACAACTATTTGCCAAGGGTTTTTTGGCTGTGGAAGGTAATAATTGACAAAAAAAATTCTAGCACGCAAACTACTGAAGGGAAGTATATAAAACCTATATTTCTCTGAAAGGGAATTGCACTACACCACGATGACTGGTTTGAAAGAACATTATAAAACACCACCAGTGTGTTCAACCATTGATTCTAATAGGACATAACACCTGTGGAATAGACATTTTAAAATATCACCACAGCGCCTAAGTAACTCACCCAAATTGGACATCTCACCTGTGAAAGGAACTTTTCAAAGCATCAGCAGAATGCTCAGTCAGTGACTGTGATGGGCCATCTCGCCATCTAAACATTAAAAAAACATCGCTGTGGTACTCAGCTAGTCCCCATGATAGGACGTCTGACCTGTAAAAAGAACACCATAATATCATCAATGTGGTGGTCAATCTTTGACGGAATTCTGCACCTGTATAACCCTTTGACTCCCACACCTTGTCCACCAGAACCCTGTATTGTCAACCATGCAAGCAAAACAAAAACTTAACCCTTTGATTCCCTCACCCTATCCACCAGCTTCCTGCAGGAAGTAATAAAAGTTTAAAATATTATGCCTCAGCTGTAGAAATCATGGTTGAAACATGAAACCTCACCTGCAGAAATAATTTAAAACATGACATCTCATCTGTAAAAAGGTTTCAAAACATAATATCTCACCTGTAGAAATGAAGGTTCAAACCATGATGCCTCACCGGTAGAAATAAAGGTTTAAAACAGGATGTCACACCGGTAAAAAATAAAGCTTTAAAACAAGATCTCTCACCTGAAGAAATAAAGGTTTAAAACATGAAGTCTAACCTGCAGAAACAAAGGTTTTAACATGTCTCACTTGTAGAAATAAAGGTTTAAAACATGATGTCTCATCTGTAGAAATAAAGGTTTAAAACAAGATGTCACACTTGCAGAAACAAAGGTTTAAAACATGTCTCACCTGTAAAAATTAAGGTATAAAAATATGATGTCTCGCCTGTAGAAATAAAGGTTTAAAATATGATGTCTCCCTGTAGAAATAAAGGTTTAAATCAAGATGTCACACCCCTAGTCCTAAAACACTAATGTTAAGCCTTTCCATCTCCATTTTGATGTTGTCTAATTTTCCCTTCTGCAACAGTGTTCTGATATTCCATGTTGATATTTTGGTGTTTTTGAGTTTGGATTTGGGTTTGGTCACAGTAGCTGGCTGACGGTCTGGTGTCACCTGTGCCGCATGCACGGCGCACAAATCCGAGATACTTTAGTTGGTTTTGGCTCTGCCCTGCCGGCTATTAATAGCGGCATCTTTCCGCTTCCCTTCCACTCCCCACACCCTTTTCACCCATCCCGCTGCCGTGTATAGTGCACTCAGCTTCCTTCTTTATCACTAGGGCTTGAGCACAAAGGTGTGCTACAGAGATAAGACTTTGATCGATCCTGCCTGGCTAAAAATAGCACTCGCACTCACAGGCGATGTTGGCTAGTAACTAAAGGTGTCAGAATGGCTGGCAAAATGCAGCCGTGCATGACAGTCCCTACCGGACAAAGGTGCTCCACAGGAGCACCTATTTACGTCGTTATCTTCAATTTCCTTTTGTTTGTCCATCCATAATTGTCCTGGGGAAAATAGGATGGTGGTTTCCCGTTGCCTTCCATGTTTTTTTTTTCAGGGTTAACTCTCTTAGCCTTATTCTCTCCTGAGATGTCCACAAGGCAGAGAGCTATTTACCCATAGCTTGGGGATCTGGTTCGTGGGCATTAGGGCATGTCCACACGCCGGTGGGCCTGCATGCCGCACGTCTGGGGGCCAGACCACCTCCGAGTCCCTCGAGATTTATCCCGAGTCCGTGAGGTGCTCAGTTACCACATGTCGCCAATGAGGAGGCATAACGTAGGGCTTGCTGATGGAGAGGCTGTGTACTGACAGAGAGAGACTTACATATTCTGCTCTTCTTTTCACACAGCTGCAAGCAGCAGTGCTAGCCAGCGGTGCAGGCTGAAAGTGAGAGGTGATAAGCACACAGTCACTAGCCGACACACTAGACGCATCACATCCGCCATTGACATGCACCTGTAGATAAAAAGGTTTAAAACATTAGTATCACCTGCAGAAATAAAGATCTAAAACAAGATGTCACACCTGCAGAATCAAAGATTTAAAATATGATGTCTCACCTGTAGAAATAAAGGTTTAAAACATGTCTCACCTGCAGAAATAAAGGATTAAACATGATGTCTCACCTGTAGAAATAAAGGTTTAAAACATGATGTCTCACCTGTAGATATAAAGGTTTAAAATATGTCTCACCTGCAGAAATAACAGTTTAAAACATGTCTCACCTGTAGAAATAAAGGTCTAAAACAAGATGTCACACCTGCAGAAACAAAGATTTAAAATATGATGTCTCACCTGTAGAAATAAAGGTTTAAAACATGATGTCTCACCTGCAGATATACGGTTCAAACATACTGTCTCACCTATAGAAATATAAGTTTAAAACATGTCTCACCTGTAGAAATAAAAGGTTAAAGCTTGATGTCACACCTGTAGGGAAAAAAGGTTTAAAAAATTATGTTGTACCTGTAGAAACAAAAGTTTAAAATATTGTCTCACCTGTAGAAAAAAAGGTTTAAAACATGATGTCTCACCTATAGAAATAATGTTTAAAACATGTCTCACTTGTTGAAATAAAGGTTTAAAACAAGACATCACACCTGCAGAAACAAAGGTTAAAAAACATATCTCACCTGCAGAAATAAAGGTTTAAAACAAGACGTCACACCTGCAGAAACAAAGATTTAAAACATGAGGTCTCACCTGTAGAAGTAAAGGTTTAAAACATGTCTAACCTGTAGAAATAAGGGTTTAAAACATGATGTCTCATCTGTAGAAATAAAGGTTTAAAACATGATGTCTCACCTGTAGAAATAAAGATCTAAAACAAGACGTCACACCTGCAGAAATTTAAAATATGATGTCTCACCTGTAAAAATTAAGGTTTAATACATGATGTCTCACCTGCAGAAATAAAGGATTAAAACATGATGTCTCATCTGTAGAAATAAAGGTTTAAAACATGAAGTCTCACCTGTAGAAATAAAGGAATAAAACATGATGTCTGACCGGTAGGGAAGAAAGGTTTAAAATATGATGTCTCACCTGTAGAAATAAAGGTTTAAAACATGATGTCTCACCGGTAGGGAAGAAAGGTTTAAAACATGAAGTCTCGCCTGTAGAAATAAAGGAATAAAAACATGTCTCACCGGTAGGGAAGAAAGGTTTAAAACATGAAGTCTCACCTGTAGAAATAAAGGAATAAAACATGATGTCTCACCGGTAGGGAAGAAAGGTTTAAAACATGTCTCACCTGTAGAACTAAAGGTTTAAAACATGTATCTGTAGAAATAAAGGTTTAAGATATGATGTCTCACCTGTAGAAATAAAGGTTTCAAACAAGACATCACACCTGCAGAAACAAAGATTTAAAACATGAAGTCTCACCTGTAGAAATAAAACTTTAAAATATGATGATGTCTCACCTGTAGAAACAAAAGATTTAAAACATGTTGTCTCACCTGTACAAATAAAAGTTTAAAATATGTTGTCTCACCTACAGAAATGAAGGTTAAAACATGATGTCTCACCTGTAGAAATAAAAGGTTAAAACTTTATGTCTCACCTGTAGAAATAAAGCAAATATGATGTCTCACCTGTAAAAATAAAAGGTTAAAACTTGATGTCTCACCTGTAGAAAGAAAGATTTGAAAGACGACGTCACACCTGCAGAAACAAAGGTTAAAAATTTGATCTCTCACCTGTAGAAATAAAATCAAATTAACACATTATGTCTCATCTGTAGAAATAAAGGTTTATAACAAGACATCACACCTGCAGAAACAAAGATTTAAAACATGAAGTCTCACCTGTAGAAATAAAGCTTTAAAATATGATGATGTCTCACCTGTAGAAACAAAAGATTTAAAACATGTTGTCTCACCTGTACAAATAAAGGTTTAAAATATGTTGTCTCACCTACAGAAATGAAGGTTAAAACATGATGTCTCACCTGTAGAAATAAAAGGTTAAAACTTTATGTCTCACCTGTAGAAATAAAGCAAATATGATGTCTCACCTGTAAAAATAAAAGGTTAAAACTTGATGTCTCACCTGTAGAAAGAAAGATTTGAAAGACGACGTCACACCTGCAGAAACAAAGGTTAAAAATTTGATCTCTCACCTGTAGAAATAAAATTTCAAATTAACACATCATGTCTCATCTGTAGAAATAAAGGTTTATAACAAGACGTCACACCTGCAGAAACAAAGGTTTAAAACATGTCTCACCCATAGAAATAAGGTCCAAGCATGTCATCTCACCTGTAGAAATAAACAATTAAAACATGTCACACCTGCAGAAATATAGCTTTAACACAAGATGTCTCAGCTGCAGAAATAAAGGCTTAAAACATGATGTCTCACGTGTAGAAAAATACATTTAAGACATGACATATCACCTGCAAAAATAAAGGTTTAAGACATGATGTCACACCTGTGGATACAAGGTTCAAACATGTTGTCACACCTGTGGAAAACAGATTTAAAACATGTTTCATCTGTAGACAGATTTAAACATGATGTCTCACCTGTAGAAATAAAGGTTTAAAACATGATATATCACCTGTAGAAATAAAGTTTAAAACATGATGTCTTACTTTAAGAAATAAAGGTTTAAAACAGGGTGTCTCACTTTGAAAAATACAGGCTGAAAATGTCTCACCTGCAGAAATACAGGTTCAAAACAAGATGTCTCAGTTGCAGAAATAAAGGTATAAGTCATGACATCTCACCTGCAGAAAAAAATAGTTTAAAACATGACATCTCACTGTAGAAATAATGGATTTAAAACATGTCTCACCTGCAGAAATAAAGGTATAAATCATGACATCTCACGTGCAGAAATAATGGTTTAAAACATGATGTCCCACCTGTAGAAATAAAGGTTTAAAACATGACAGCACATGATCAACAAAGATTACTTTCCCTGACCGGAGTCCATGGCTTCACGTAATTCTTCAATTGTGATTTGGTGGCGGCATCTTGGCTCTGAAGACCACCATCATCCGTGTCCTCCAGGGAAATCCTATCTGCAAACATAAGACCAACAAAAAAAAGAAACATGTAATACCTAATAATGCAAAACCACAAATAATACTGGCCACCCCCACTCCCATACTTTTCAATTCCAGTAATCGTACAAAAATGAATTTTAGACCTAACATTAAACATAAATAACATGAAATCCAAATGTTGTTGTATTAAATATGCGTTCTTATTCTTCTTTCATGTTTTTTTCTGGTTACAAATAACATGACCTCAAAAAACTGAATACTATTTTTCATACATAGTACAAGAGGAAATTTTCCTTCTAAAATTACATTTCATCTAAAATACTTACCGTGGCTAACTAATGCAACTAGCGGCAGCGGTTTGCCATTTCTAACTTGTAACAATAAGGTCCGAAAGGACCGTAACTCAGAGTATCTGTGTCTTGCGCATGCGCGTGTTCATCCTCTTTTCGAGGAAACCAAGACCCTGACTGTGAATGGAAGGAACCAGGAAGGCGGGGAGGACGGGAGGGACTCTGCATGAGCCACGGTAAGTATGTTAGATTAAACGTAATTTTAGAAGGAAAATTTCATTTTAATTACACATACTATACCGTGGCTCACTAATGCAGAATAGCACTACCCGGATGGAGGGCTTACCTGGTTAACGCCTGGAGGAATGAGACGAGTCAGGACATGTGGCGGAGATGGGATGTTGGGCCACCACAGCGGAAGCGATAACCCTGGATCCATCTTTGCGCAGACGGGAGACGTCGTAGAATTGGATGAACATGCCCGGGGAACGCCAATACATGGCGTCCAGATTTCATCCGCTTTCTATACACTCACAGGACGCACACAGGGCAGAGTGTGCGGTCCGCGTCGTCTGGAGCAAGGATAGACGTCAGGGGATGAATGGAGATGGTCAGAGAGGGAGAACCTGGTGACTGGTTCTTGGCTAAGAATTCCGGGAGTAGGCGGAGACACATCGAGCCATCCGGTTCGAAAGCGACATCCCCAGAGAGTCCACTTTCTTCTTCTTCTTTTGCGTTCGCACGTTCACAAGGTCAGTCCAGTCAGGGAGACGAATGTTGTCGTGTCCTCCATGTCCCGTCGGCAGCCATAGAGCTTGGTGCGGAGGGGAGCTGCCGTCGGCCACACTTGTTCCCTCTGCTCTTGGAAGAGGGGGCAGATCTGAAGGATGTGTTCTGGTGTCTGTTCTTCCAGACCACAAGGACAGATAGGTGATGGGGCCAGCTTCATCTTCCTGAACAGGTGGGCATTCAGGCGACAGTGACCTGTTCTAAGCCTGAAGATCGCCACCTGCTGCAGACGGCTAAGGAGATGGTATGGATCCTTTGAGGTTGTTCTGCAGAAGGCTGCCTTCACAAGGGTCTTCTTCTCCCTGAAGCTAAGGCTTTTTTCTGGTTGTCTTCCTTTGGCTCCATCTTTGGCAAGCTGGTCTGCTGCTTCGTTTCCAGGTATCCCACAATGGGCCGGAACCCACTGCAGGACCACACGTCGATGCTTGGCGACATCTTGCAGCTTTTCCATGAGATGTGGAAGTTTGTCCCCTGCAAGTGCTTCCAATACAGACTTTGCATCGGAGAGGAAGACAACTTGGGTGCAGTCGCTCTGAATGTCATGAATTAGAGCCGCTGCCTTCATAAGAGCCTCCACTTCTGCTGCATAGTTGGTGCAGTGTTTGCCAGTGGGTATCCCTGCTGTGATGACGTGTCCGTCAGGAGAGTTGATATGTACGCCCGCTCCTCCATCTGCCACAGCATTGGTTGCCGAGCCATCCGTGTATACGTGAATCCAGGATTCTGCAGGATATTGCTCGTCGATCATGGCGAGTGTCAGAGTGCGTTTGACGCTGTCATCTTGGGACTCTCCTGGGGTAACTTGAGGGACTGAGGTGGTGATTTGGAGCAACTTGTAGTCGTTGTTCCAAGGTTGTGGTAGCAGGTCAGAGGTGTTTAGAGGAAGTGTTGTTGGTGTGTCAGCCAGGTGCACCCTGGCAAGCCGTCTAGTTTCGTGGAGGAAGCTGCTGCGTTTGAGACGGCTCTTGGTTGGTTGGTCCATTCTCTGTCCCATTGGATGGTGTGGCAGAACCTTGATCTTCTCTGCCTGGACCAAGTTTTTCATGTCTCTTCTCTGCACCAGGGGCTGAATGGCAGTAACTTCCTCCATGGCCTGAATTGGTGTGGATCGCATTGATCCTGTGATGAGACGGAGTGCTTGGTTCTGGACTTTGTCCAGGGTCTGCAGATGGGTTTTGGCTGCTGTAGACCAGGCTGTAGAACCGTACTCAAGGTGGGGTCTGACCACTCCCTGGTACGTTTGCTTGAGCACCTTCTCGTTGGCTCCCCAGCTGGTTCCGGCCAGTTTGCGCAGGATGGCGAGCTTTTGTCTTGCTTTTCTTTCAGCTCTTTCGATGTGGGGCTTCCAGGTCTGCCGCTTGTCGAAGGTGACACCAAGGTATGTAACTTCCTCATCTTTCTTCAATGGGGTGTCACCAAGTTTGATGGTGCCAGATTTCTGCTTGGATGACAGGGTGAAGAGTGCCGTGGAGGACTTGTCTTTATTAATCGAGATGTTCCACTCTTCTGCCCATGCTGCCAGTTTGTCTGCTGCTAGCTGCATTCTGTAGGTGGCAGTGGTGGTGAACTCCTCCTTGCACCATATCACCAGGTCATCCGCGTATAGTGCTGCATGGATGCCTTTTGGCAGATCTTTTATGAGGTCATTAATGAAGACCAAGAAGAGTGTGGGGGAGAGAACTCCACCTTGAGGGACTCCATGTCGCAAGAGAACTTTCTTGCCTTTGCGTCCGTTGACTGTGACTCGTGCTCTGCGGTTGTGGAGGTAGGCTCGGATCCACCGTAGCATATTGCCTCCAACTCCACATCTCTGCAGCTTCACCAAGAGGCCATCAGTCCAGACCTTGTCAAAGGCTTTCTGCAGGTCGATCCAGGCAGCAAAGACAACTTTCTGTTCCTGGAACGCATCTTCAATTTCTTGGGAAAGGAAGGTGGCCTGGTCTTCTGTACTGTGAAAGCATCGGAATCCTGCTTGCTCCAGGACCAGAATGTTCTCAGTCTCGAGATACCAAAGGAGGCGCTGATTGATCATCCTCTCTAGGGTCTTCACCATGCAGCTGGTCAAGCTGATTGGTCTGTAACTGGCAGGCTTCTTCTTGTCCTTTCCTTTCTTATAGATTGGAGTCATGATAGCCTCACGCCATGTTTGTGCCAAGGTGCCGGTTTCCCAGCTGTGATTGAGGACCTCCAGTAGTTTCAAGATGGCTGTGCTGCCAAGGTGCTTCAGCATCTCGTTAGTGATCCCATCCGGTCCCGGAGATTTCTTGGTTTTCAGCTTCCTGAGAGCTGTCTGAAGCTCATGAAGCGTGAAGGGTTGCTTCATGGGTTTCACATTGGTGGTCTGGTGAGGACGTTCTCGCTGTTCTCTTCTTGCTTCTCTTTGTTGGAGGGGTGTGACTGGTATGTTGCTCTCATTTGCGTAGTTGTCTGCAAATCGATTGGCAGTGCGTCTACCAGTCAACAACTCTCCGTTATCTTCCAGTGTGATGTTGTGATGTCTGCTCTCTTCATCGTTGAGTTGTCCCAGGACTCTCCAGAGTTTCTTGCCATCTCTCTCAAGGTTCAGAGCAGCTGTTTTCTCCCTCCAGCTTTGTCGTCTGGCTTGGATTTTTGCCTTGAGAAACCTGGCTTTTGTCTGCTGGAGCCGCAGGTGGTTCTCATCCGATGGGTTATTTTCTGCTTTCTGTCTGGCTTCGGTCATCTCGTCCTGCAGTTCTTGTAGTTGGTTGTTCCAATATGGCTTGTAGTCTTTCCGAGCACCTCGTGGAATGCACTCTTGGGCTGCCTTCAGGATACATGAATTTAATTCGTGGACTGCATTGTTGATGTCTCTTCCTCTGACTTGAAGGTCATTGGTGAGAACATTTGTGCGGTGGCTGAAGAGCTTCCACTTTGCCTTCTTGTAGTTCCAGCGTGGGGCTACAGGGTTCTGTGTTGTGTTCTCGTTGAGAGTGAGGAACACAGGCCTGTGGTCACTTCCTCCAAGCTGGTCTCCCACCTCTCTAATTACACCCCTATGGATGTCCTCGGTGCAGAGAGCCAGATCTGGTGTGGATGTGGTTCGCCAACGTCTGGAGTAGAAGGTTGGAGTGTCATGCGGTGAGTTGATGAGGACGAGATGGTGTTCATCCTGCCAGTCTTCCACTTCTTCTCCTCGACGGTCCATGTGGTTATATCCCCAGCTCTGGGAGTGACTGTTAAAATCACCGACTGCAATGAAGCGCAAGTCTGGGACATATATGGTGTCAAGGGAGAGCGGACGATCATTGGGGCAGTAGAAGTTGAGTATGCGCAACTCTGTGTCCTTCAGTTGGGCCCGAATCATCTGGTACTCAGCACCCTCCATGTAGACAGTCTCCTCGCAGGCGTGAATGTTGTTCCTGACGAGTGTCAGGATGCCGCCTTTTCGTCGGTCAGTTCTGTCTGATCTAAAGCTTTGGTAGCCCCTCACTTTGAGTGTTTTCCCACTTTGCAGATGGGTTTCTTGAAGACAACAGATGTTGATGTTTTTCTCATGGAGCAGATGTTCTAGCTCTGTCTTCTTGTTTACGACTCCTTCTGCATTCCAATGCATAACCATGAAGGGTTTCTGCATGGGAGATGTTGAGGTGCTGCCAGTCGCATTCCTCCGCCGTCCCCTGGCATGCCAGGACGGACGAGAGGGACCTCCAGTTGCTGAGGGTGGACTCCGTTGAGGCGCGGAGTCCGACGCTGCTCCACCCTGGGGGGACCTCAGTGGGCGAGCGCCATTCGTGTCACATCTGTCTGACATTGTCCATTGTGCGATGGTGCGTGGCATGGTGATTTGTTAGAGAGCGCCATACAGGCTCCATTTCTCCGTCTTCAGCTCTCTAGGTTTTCTGTAGGGGTTACCCCGCCCTTAGCTCCTGGTCCGTATGTCCTGCCCTGGAAGCACAGGGGGGATTGATTAGCCAGGGGTCCCACCCTGGGGCTAGAGGTTATACTGCACCTCTTAACCGCAGGATGAACCCACCATAGGACATATAGGGTATTTCAGTGGAGATCAACAGCGCCACCTGCTGTCCCGCCCCGTCCTGGTAGGAACATCGCCAGTTGGTCCGGGACTGCTTATTCGACCAGGCAAGCCTGACTTATATCGCAGCTAACCCCCATATCTGAGGGCCGTTCCTTTATCCGCCACCTATGGACCCGCCGGGTTGGGGATGGTCGCCCCACTGCTGAGTTGGAAGCAGCCTTTCCCAGGGAGAGTCCACTAAGGGCATGCACTTCGCTACAGCGCCTCCCCGACGCGAAAGAAACAAGAAAGGCCGTCTGAAGGAAAGGAACTTGAAAGAACACTCCCTGATGGGCTCGTAAGGAGGGAGTCTCAGGGATGAGAGGACAAGAAAGAGATCCCACAGGAGGGAGTCGTCCGCAAAGAAAGGACTACCCAACTGACTGATGGTGGTGCAGATGGCCACTCTGTGTACCTTCACTGAGGAGGACGAAAGATTTTTCTCCGCCGACAGAAAGCCGAGGTAGTTGGCCAACTGCAAGCAAGAGGGTGAGTGAGGTGACACCGCATTGGAGGAGCACCAAGAGAGCCAGCCATTCCAGTGGGCATTATACACCCCCTGTGTGCCCAGTCTGTGAGCTTGCTCCACAAGGCTGATTATGGCCGGGGACAAGCCTAATGAAGACATCGAGTCCCGCACAGCATCCAGGCGTGAAGGTTTAGAACCTCTGGATTGCTGTGCGGAATGCCTGACCTGGGTTGAAGGAGGGACCGACCTGACACAGAGTTTTAGCGGCGGCACATGGGACAGGTGCAGAAGTTCCGGGTACCACGCTTGGGCTGGCCATCAAGGCGCCACGAGGACCAACGTGGCCGAGTCTTCCCTCGCCTACCGCAGCACTTTCCCCAGAATGGGGAACAGGGGGAAGGCATAGCCCCAGCAGGTCGAGGGTTCCCCAGTGCCCAAAGGGCCAGCCTGCTGGGGGTCGCTTGGCATTTGCCAAGGCGACCAAGCGCTCTGTCTGGAATGGGACAGAACTGTGCCAGCCCACAGCGGGTCGCTTGGCATTTGCCAAGGCGACCAAGCACTCTGTCCGGAATGGGACAGAGAGGTTGGAGCGGGGGCAGCAGCAGGCTGCGGGGGAGGAAGGGAGACAACCAGGGCGGATTGATGATCTGAACACCCGTAATAGGGTGGTTGTCTCCCTTGGCTTGCCTGGCGAACCAGGGGGTGTCCCACCTGGCGAACCAGGGGGTGAGCCATTGTTTGCCAAAGTGCTGGCCTTCCTGCCTCCCGAAGGAGACCCATACCCGTGTCGCCCTTCAGCCATAGGGGCTGAAACGATAGCAGCAGAACTGGAGTTGAGCTGTACTGAGAGGGCGAGTACGGAATCGACAGAACCGCAGCCAAGTCGAATACCGTGAGGGGCAGTGTGAAGGCCACAAAATGACGAAAAGTCAACAGAGCCGCAGCTGAGTTGAGGGCTCGTGGTCACCGCAACAGAACCGTAGCCGAGTTGCGATGACTGGTCGAGAGAGTGAGAGAGAGAAGACGAAGAAGACGGAGGAGGGAGAGACAAAGATGAAGAGAGAGCAGGTTTTGGTGCACTGGGCGAACCACCGGTCTGTGGGTTGGAGAATTCGGCAGACGAAATCTTCTTAACCCTCGCTTTGCCACCCAAACGCTTCACGTAAGTTTCTCCCTTAAACGAAAACATAGGCAAGACAACACAAAACAGCAACGACAATCGATCGATTGCAAGCAAAGTCGAAAAATACTTAGTGCTCAGAGCATACGAGGTGAGCTGGAAGATGGCTGCCGAGAAAAGAGGACGAACACACGCATGCGCAAGACACGGATACCCTCAGAGTTACAGTCCTTTCGGACTTTATTGTTACGAAACAGAAATGGCAAATCGCTGCCGCTAGTTGCATTAGTGAGCCATGGTATAGTATGTGTAATTAAATGTAAGTTTATTATTCCCACACATTACAACCAAAACAACTTATAATCTTCAAAGTATGGTATAGCAACAAAGCTGAATTTAATACAAAAACCCTACATAAACTAATTTAAAAAGTACTCATTAACCAGTTAAATAATATCACTCATACTTGTACAAGCTATCAATAATACAACCATCATAACTCAATGCTATGAAAATTTTAACTGAAACAGCTTTAAACTAATACAATGGGCACAGCATAGTGGGTAAATATCTGACTTCCAATAGGAAGGGCCTGGGTTCGATCCGCCTAGAACCTCTGCCTGGTGCGAATAAGATGGAGTTTTTCCCCAATCTTCCAGGTCAGCATGGGGACAGTCTTGCCACTGTCTAGACCCATCCTTACATGTGTATATGCACACAAAATGTCAAATATGCAATAGTATGCATGTTAAAAATCCTGTAAGCCATGTCAGTGTCTGGCTTATGGAAACATGAAAACACCCACCATGCGTGCCCATCAAAAAAGAAAACGTTTAAACATTAATAGACATATAAACAACTTATCTTAAATTCAGAGGATCACCATGGTTGTTGGTAAAGGCTCAACCATCATCTGCAGGAGCGCGTCTCATCTGAAACAGAAAGAAAACAAGCCATTATATCCGAAACACACACACACACACACCCTGTCCAAGGCCCCACCCCCACCTCCCCAACCCCATCCCCTCCCACCCCAACCCACCCCTCCCTCCCCAACCCTGTCCCCCCTCCCAACCCCCATCCCTCCCCTCCCCCTCCCCTCCCTCCCCACCCCTTCCCTCCCACCCCAACCCATCCCAACCCCCTTCCCTCCCTACCCAACCCCTTCCCTCCCTCCCCAACTCCCTTCCCTCCCACCCTTCCCAACCCCTTCCCTCCCACCCCAACCCCCTTCCCTCCCACCACAATCCCCTTCTCTCTTCTCAACCCCTTCCCTCCCATTCAACCCCCTCTTTTTCCCCTTCCCCAAAATTTTCCCTTTCTCTAACAGCTTCTCTCCCTACCTGTTTCTTTTCCTCTCCCACATTTTCCCTCTCCAACATCCCCCATTCCACCCCCACCCACCCCCCAAAAAACACCCCAAAAAACAAAGTACAATTAACTATAAGCGATAACATCAAGGTCAAACAATAACAAAGCATCACCTCTTGTCTCCAGCTTAACACTTTGGCATCGTCAGCTGGCTATTTGACCTACTTCCCTGCAGACGTGCCAGCTGCCACTGACTACTTTCCTTGCAAACATGGTATGATACTTGGAGCAACAAGCTGAAATAGCTAGTTCACAATATTATTGTTGTGATAATGTCAAGATATTCAGAGCAACTGGAAAATGTAATACAAAACATTATCATAAAAATAACAAGATACTCAGAGCAAGTCGAATGTGTTCCCCAACATCATGACAATACTAGATACTCAGAGCAACTGCAATATGTATTCCACAATATCACCAACACACGTCTGTAAGTTATGTTCCAGAAAAGAACATCCAAATTCCAGAAAAGAACATCCAAAATCAAAATATTCAAATTTAACATTACAACACACCTAATGAAATAAAAAAAAATATCAAACTACCTTCACATTTTATTTCTTTTAGTTTTTGTAACCGGATTAACCTTAACTTGGAGAACCACCAATTGGAGACACCAGTATTTTGGAGAACTTAGAGAACACCACTAATGTGATCAGTGACTTCGAGTATAATAGTAATATGGAGAACAGCAGTAACTTGGAATACAACCGTAAGCTGGACAACAAGAGTAATTGAACAGTAATTGAACAGTAAGTTGGAAAACTACCAAAACTTGAACAGTAACCTGGAGAACTACCAAAACTTGAACAGTAACCTGGAGAACTACCAAAACTTGAACAGTAACCTGGAGAACTACCAAAACTTGAACAGTAACCTGGAGAACAAGAGTGACATGGAGAACAGCAAACTGGAGAAGAGTAAACTAGAGAACAAAAGTAAACTGGAGAACAGCAGTAACCTGGAGAACAACAGTAAAGAGAAGAATAACATCGTTATTGCTATTTTTCTGTTTAAAGACCAGCTAACTACATAGTCATATCAAGGCTAGAACTGTTTCAAAACATACACAATGCTTCAAACAGGTAAAAAAGAACAAGAAAATTAAGTACACATTCCAATGCATTTGTGCACATAATCCAAGGAGATGACCCTAGCACTAAAGCATATACACACAAAAACAGGCCTAAATTACCTAAAATTGCTTCCCCATATCTCATTTCCCTAGATTCAAAAATGCACTTAATACATGTACCCAATTATCAATCCTAAGAGAAAGTATAAAGATTTTTTTTGAATACATACAGGTAAACAGACCAGCAAGGCAAAAATGATAGGAAGAAATGATAGAAAGCAAAAAAGCAAGGCAGAAACAAAGAGAATTACAGAAAAGAGGAAATTTCTAGCATAGAATTTCCGGAGGGTGGGGATATTTTATACTGAAAGAGCACCCAGCGTTCCCACCAGAGGAGGAGAACAACAGTAACTTAGAGAACAGTAAGATGGAGAACAACAGTAATGAGAACAGTAATGTGAAGAACAGTAACCTAGAGAGCAACAGACTTTGGATAATGGTAACCTGAAGAACAACAGTAACTTAGAGAACAACAGTAACATAGAAAACAACTAACTTTAAGTACAACGGTAACTGTGAAATCAAACGGGTAAGCTAAATGAATGATGACTATGAATTGAAGAAAAAAAATGTAAATTTTTTTTTCATGAATGAGAGTAATGATGAACCCTGAACTTTCCTATTTCAACCTTTGTCAAGTGAACAATTTTGCCTGAATGTCAGCACATACTGTACTTTTCTTTGTTTTATTTTTTTCCTTCAGTGCTGTTGTTATTTTTTGTTTCTTTGTTTTTTAAGGAGAAGAGGTGGTCCATCAAATTGTTCCCACATGAATTGTGAGTCACTCTTTAGTTTTAGCTGTGCTTGAAGCTATACCATCTCTCTGCTTTATGTTTTTATGTCAATTTTCCATATTTTGTAACAAGGAGACTTCCTTGCTCTTCACTTTTTCTCCATTTTGATTCTTGTCTAATCTCTTGTCTAAGAACACCTTGTCTTTTTTTTCTATTTTATGCTCCTACTATCTGTATCATGGAAAATGTCTTTTTCCTTTTCTCTCTTTCTGGATTTTGTCTCGCATATCATTTTATAACTTAAGGAAAGTTCCTTGTACTTTTTCAAAATGCAGACTCATCAGGAGAAGAATCGGTGTATTTGTGCACATGTGCATAAACTACACACACACACACTCATGCCCATCTCCACATAAACACAGCCCCCCCCCCCCCCCCATACCCCCCCCCCCCCAACGTCCCATGCCCAGCAAGTGAGAAACCATACAAGATTTGAAAAAAAAAAGAATGAAAGAATACAAGACCACACATATGATATGTCAAAGAAAAAAAAAGCAAACACAAACACACATAACTCACACACACACCATATACACACACAAATATTACATGCCCCTTTTTTACTTTTATTATTGCGCAGAGCCATATCAGGGCTATAACCACTTCAAAACACACAAAACTTCAACAGGAAAAAAAAAAAGAAAAAAAAATTAAGTACACATATCAATGCATTTGCGCACATAATCTAAGGACATGCCCCCAGCGTAGGACCATTCCGTCCGATTTATCGCACAGGGGAGATTTAAAAAACACACCTGAATACAAATATAAGCATACATAAGGACACCAAAACATATATATAAATGAAAACAGGCATAAATTACCTAAAATTGCTTCCGCATATCTCACCTCCTTAGAGCCAAAAATGCACTTATACATGTACCCAATTATCAATCCGAAGAAAAAGCACGTAAGACTTTATCGAAAAAATACAGGTGAATGGACCATTAAGGCAGAAAATAAGTAGAAATGACAGAAAGCAAGGCAACAAGGCAGAAACAAAGAGAGTGACAGGAAAGAGGAAATTTCTAGCACAGAATTTCCAGAAGGTGGGGATACTATTTATACTGAAAGAGCCCCCGGCAACCCAACGTGGGGAAATGCCCCTTAAAAAAACAAAAAAATGCACATACAGAAACCACATACACACAGTAAAAAAAAATTTTCAAATAGAAAATGACATGGGAAGAACGGCAAGAAAAAAATTCATCTCACACTAACACAGGCTGAATAGCCTTCACACAATACATGCACATCACACCACTTATGATGCACTAAAGATCACAATAATTCTGTTGTCACTTCACACATTTCACACAATCCACCAAGAAGCAGTGAAGACCACAATGTTGCCGCTGATGTCCCCCATGCCTGTCAACAGCACACAGTGTCAATACTGCTGGTGTCCCCCATGCTTGTCAACAGCACACAGTGTCAATACTGCTGGTGTCCCCCATGCTTGTCAACAGCACACAGTGTCAATACTGCTGGTGTCCCCCATGCTTGTCAACAGCACACAGTGTCAATACTGCTGGTGTCCCTCATGCTTGTCAACAGCACACAGTGTCAATACTGCTGGTGTCCCATGATGCCAGCAGCCAGTCATGAACCACCGAAAATCCTGCTAGAAACAGGTTTGCAATCTACACAGTATGGTCTTTTTTTGTCTTTTTCTTTTTTCGCTCATTAGTTGTTTTTTTCTTTTTTCCCTTTTCTGATATTTTTTCTTTCTGTTCTTTTTTTCTTTTCTTTTTGTTTTCCTCTTTTTTTTGTTTTGTTTTTTTTTCATCAGCACGGTCACATCCATTCCACACATACACACAAAACTGGTCCAGGAACTGTCATAGGCATGTATTTGTGGTTGTTGCTGTGCTGCTTTCTGTTCTTGTATGGGATACATTCTTCTCTTCCAGCTTGCTAACAGATTGAATGTTTCCCTTTTTTCCCTCCTATTTTTCTTTTTTCCTATTTTTCCTTTCCTCTCTTTTTTTCCACCTGACCTATCACAAACCTGTAAATACAAACACTATGAAAGCAACAAAGGACTTTTTCCATATCCACAAGCTGCTACTGCCAAATGGCCCACCACAGCCATGATCTGACCCAACAGCAAAGTGCTGCACACTCAAAATGTCAGCATAGTCCCAATACATGGACCACCAGACCAGCCTGAGGTTAAGGTCACTCTCCTATATGTGCGCTACCACCTACAGTGTGCTGGACTACATCAGCACTAGACTGCTGCCATCACAAAACCAGCCTGAAGGCCGCGGCACTCCCATCTTGAATGTGCTGCCACCTACAGTGCGCTGGGCTCTTGATGGTTGCACATCATGTCAAATCTAGGCCAATACTTCATCATTCCCATCACAAAACCAGCCTGAAGATGGGAACACTCCCCTCTGACTGTGCTGCCATCACAAAACCAGCCTGAAGGCAGCAGCACTCCCATCTTGAGTGTGCTGCCACCTACAGTGTGCTGGGCTCTTGGTGGTTGCACATCATGTCAGATCCAAGTCAATACTTCATTGTTCCCATCACAAAACCAGCCTGACTGTTAGGCCATCTACAGTACCTTGGGCTCTTGATGGACAGCACATCTTCTCATTATGCAACTAGCCTGAAGGTAGTTACACTCCCTCTGAGTGTGCTGCCACCTATAGTGTGCCAGCTTTTTGTATATCGTGTACCATCATTGTCAAGACGAGCTGGGTGGGCCTGAAAGCAGGCAGCATTTACTGTGAAATCGCTATTCGTGAATTTTGTGAACACTTCGACAACAGGGACTGATCTTCTGGTCATTAGGGCGACACTGCTTTGCTTTCATCTTGTTAATATTCTGACAAGATTTACTTAACTATGGGGCAAATTTCAATGATGTACTGAAAACCTACTGCC
>JAPXFY010002785.1:0-20000 GCA_030674185.1 Monoplex corrugatus
ATCCATCAGCTTCCTTCACTCTATCCACCAGCTTCCTTCACCCTATCCATCAGCTTCCTTCACCCTATCCACCAGCTTCCTTCACCCTATCCATCAGCTTCCTTCACCCTATCCATCAGCTTCCTTCACCCTATCCATCAGCTTCCTTCACCCTATCCATCAGCTTCCTTCACCCTATCCATCAGCTTCCTTCACCCTATCCACCAGCTTCCTTCACCCTATCCATCAGCTTCCTTCACCCTATCCATCAGCTTCCTTCACCCTATCCACCAGCTTCCTTCACCCTATCCACCAGCTTCCTTCACCCTATCCATCAGCTTCCTTCACCCTATCCATCAGCTTCCTTCACCCTAATCCATCAGCTTCCTTCACCCTATCCATCAGCTTCCTTCACCCTATCCATCAGCTTCCTTCACTCTATCCACCAGCTTCCTTCACCCTATCCATCAGCTTCCTTCACCCTATCCACCAGCTTCCTTCACCCTATCCATCAGCTTCCTTCACCCTATCCATCAGCTTCCTTCACCCTATCCATCAGCTTCCTTCACCCTATCCACCAGCTTCCTTCACCCTATCCATCAGCTTCCTTCACCCTATCCATCAGCTTCCTTCACCCTATCCACCAGCTTCCTTCACCCTATCCACCAGCTTCCTTCACCCTATCCATCAGCTTCCTTCACCCTATCCATCAGCTTCCTTCACCCTATCCATCAGCTTCCTTCACCCTATCCATCAGCTTCCTTCACCCTATCCATCAGCTTCCTTCACTCATATCACACCAGCTTCCTTCACCTATCCACCAGCTTCCTTCACCCTATCCACCAGCTTCCTTCACCCTATCCACCAGCTTCCAGCAGACTGAAACTCCAGACGGAGCAGCAGTGAAAGTTTCAGTCTTTTTCTCCTAAGTTTTGTATCTGGCCTTTGTTTATTTGTGATCTTACGCTTGACAAAGGCCAGTTGGCCGAAAATTTGCGCCTGTCTTGTCTGGTTGTATTAAATACGCGTTCGTATTCTTTTCACGTGGTTTTTTCTGGTTCCTGTTTGCTTGAACGCGGGCAGTCACACTTGTTTTGGATTTAACATGGCCAATGGTTGTTTCATGGTCAGTGAAACTGACAGTCAACGTGTGTCTGTCTTGTTGTGTGGAGACCTGACCATCTGTGACATGACCTTGTGTTCTCTTCCCTCGTCTTGTCTTGACCTGTCCAAGCTGTCAGAGACATCAATACAGAGAAAGGCGGTTCATTATTTTAGCCTATCGATTGGTTGATAGGTTTCCAAGCTATCAGAGACATCAATACAGAGACAGGCGGTTCATTATTTCGCTAGCGATTGGTTGATAGGTTTCCAAGCTCTGAGAGATATCAATACAGAGACAGGCGGTTCATCATTTCACTAGCGATTGGTTGATAGGTTTCCAAGTTATCAGAGACATCAATACAGAGACAGGCTGTTCATCATTTCACATGCGATTGGTTGAAAGGTTTCCAAGCTATCAGAGACATCAATACAGAGACAGGCTGTTCATCATTTCACATGCGATTGGTTGAAAGGTTTCCAAGCTATCAGAGACATCAATACAGAGACAGGCGGTTCATTATTTCGCTAGCGATTGGTTGATAGGTTTCCAAGCTCTGAGAGATATCAATACAGAGACAGGCAGTTCATCATTTCACTAGCGATTGGTTGATAGGTTTCCAAGCTATCAGAGACATCAATACAGAGACAGGCTGTTCATCATTTCACCTGCGATTGGTTGAAGGTTTTCCAAGCTATCAGAGACATCAATACAGAGACAGGCGGTTCATCATTTCACTATGATAGGTTTCCAAGCTATCAGAGACATCAATACAAAGATAGGTTGTATCATCATTTCACTAGCGATTGGTTGATAGACTTCCAAGCTATGAGAGACATCAATATAGAGATATGTGGGTTCGCCAATTCACTTAAGAAAATATTGTCTTCACCTAGCTGATAGACAGCTGAGCATTTGGGCATTGACTGGGAGGAGGAGGGGGGTCTGCCATGTCAGACGACTTTATACAGAATAGCTAGTTGTGTTGTGATTCAGACCTTTAATTGTTTATCTATTTACTTTGTATATATATGTTCCTTTTTTGAAAGTAAGATACACAGATGCACATGTCATTTACATGTAACCAAGATTATTCCAGTGGTAGGCTGATACAATACCCGTATAAAATATAGACTACGTAAAATATAGTCTAGGTAGGGTCTCAAGACTTGTGCCATGATTACCATACACATGGCACCTGTGACGTTGGTGAATATGGAATTCGTTCCGAGCGCGGAGAAGTCTTCTTGAGAAACTCAAACTGAAACAGAAACTTTATAACAATAACAACAAAGTTACCAGTCTCTTTATAACACAAACAATAACAACAAAGTTACCAGTCTCTCTTTATAACATAAACAATAACAACAAAGTTACCGGTCTCTTTATAACATAAACAATAACAACAAAGTTACCAGTCTCTTTGTAACATAAACAATAACAACAAAGTTACCAGTCTCATTGTAACATAAACAATAACAACAAAGTTACCAGTCTCTTTGTAACATAAACAATAACAACAAAGTTACCAGTCTCTTTGTAACATAAACAATAACAACAAAGTTACCAGTCTCTTTATAACATAAACAATAACAACAAAGTTACCAGTCTCTTTGTAACATAAACAATAACAACAAACTTACCAGTCTCTCTTTAAAACATAAACAATAACAACAAAGTTACCAGTCTCTCTTTATAACACAAACAATAACAACAAAGTTACCAGTCTCTCTTTATAACATAAACAATAACAACAAAGTTACCGGTCTCTTTATAACATAAACAATAACAACAAAGTTACCAGTTTCTTTATAACATAAACAATAACAACAAAGTTACCAGTCTCTTTTATAACATAAACAATACAACAAAGTTACGGTCTCTTTTAACATAAACAATAACAACAAAGTTACCAGTCTCTTTTAACATAAACAATAACAACAAAGTTACCAGTCTTCTTTGTAACATAAACAATAACAACAAAGTTACCAGTCTCTCTTGAACATAAACAATAACAACAAAGTTACCGGTCTCTTTTAACATAAACAATAAAACAAAGTTTCCAGTTCTCTTTATAACATAAACAATAACAACTAAGTTACCAGTCTCTTTTAGCATAAACAATAACAAAAAGTTACCAGTCTCTTTGTAACAAAAACAAAAACAACAAAGTTACCAGTTTCTTTTGAACATAAACAATAACAACAAAGTTACCAGTTTTCTTTATAACATAAACAAAACAAAAAGTTACCAGTCTCTCTTTAAAAAACAATAACAACACAGTTACCAGTCTCTCTTTAAAACATAAACAATAACAACAAAGTTACCGGTCTCTTTGTAACATAAACAATAAAACAAAGTTCCAGTCTCTTTATAACATAAACAATAACAACAAGTTACCGGTCTCTTTTGCATAAACAATAACAACAAAGTTACCAGTCTCTTTGTAACAAAACAATAACAACAAAGTTACAGTCTCTTTTAACATAAACAATAACAACAAAGTTACCAGTTTCTCTTTATAGCATAAACAATAACAACAAATTACCAGTCTCTCTTTAAACACAAACAATAACAACAAGTTACCAGTCTCTCTTTAAAACATAAACAATAACAACAAAGTTACCAGTCTCTTTGTAACATAAACAATAACAACAAAGTTACCAGTCTCTCTTTATAGCATAAACAATAACAACAAAGTTACGAGTCTCTTTGTAACATAAACAATAACAACAAAGTTACAGTTCTCTTTATAACATAAACAATAACAACAAAGTTACCAGTCTCTTTATAACATAAACAATAACAACAAATTACCATTCTCTCTTATAACATAAACAATAACAACAAAGTTACCAGTTCTCTTTTTTTTTTTTTTTTTTTTTTTTTTTTTACAACAAAGTTAGCCAGTCTCTCTTTATAACACAAACAATAACAACAAAGTTACCAGTCTCTCTTTATAACATAAACAATAACAACAAAGTTACCGGTCTCTTTATAACATAAACAATAACAACAAAGTTACCAGTTCTTTTATAACATAAACAATAACAACAAAGTTACCAGTCTCCTTTATAACATAAACAATAACAACAAAGTTACGTCTCTCTTTATAACAAACAATAACAACAAAGTTACCGTCTCTTTGTAACATAAAATATAACAACAAAGTTACAGTCTCTTATATAAAATACATAAACATATAAACAATCACAAAGTTACCAGTCTCTCTTTAAAACATAAACAATAACAACAAAGTTACAGTTCTCTTTATAACATAAACAATAACAACAAAGTTACAGTCTCTTTATAACATAAACAATAACAACAAAGTTACCAGTCTTCTTTATAACATAAACAATAACAACAAAGTTACCAGTCTTTCTTTATAACATAAACAATAACAATAAGTTACCAGTCTCTCTTGTTAACATAAACAATAACAACAAAGTTACCAGTCTCTTTATAACATAAAATAACAACAAAGTTACCAGTCTCTTTATAACATAAACAATAACAACAAAGTTACCCGGTCTCTTTATAACATAAACAATAACAACAAAGTTACCAGTCTCTTTATAACATAAACAATAACAACAAAGTTACCAGTCTCTTTTGTAACATAAACAATAAAACAAAGTTACCAGTCTCTCTTTGTAACATAAACAATAACAACAAAGTTACCGGTCTCTTTGTAACATAACCAATAAAACAAAGTTACAGTCTCTTTATAACATAAACAATAACAACTAAGTTACCAGTCTCTTTGTAACATAAACAATAACAATAAAGTTACCAGTCTCTTTGCAAACATAAAACATACGCTTATAATAACAATAACAAAAGTTACCAGTCTCTCTTAAATAAAGCATAAACTAATAACAATACAACAAAGTTTACCAGTTTCTCTTTATAACATAAACAATAACAACAAAGTTACCAGTTCTCTTTATAACAAAAAACAATAACAACACAGTTACCAGCTCTCTTTAAAACATAAACAATAACAACAAAGTTACCAGTCTCTTTGTAACATAAACAATAACAACAAAGTTGCCAGTCTCTCTTTATAACATAAACAATAACAACAAAGTTACCGGTCTCTTTTAACATAAACAATAACAACAAAGTTATCAGTCTCTTTATAACATAAACAATAACAACAAAGTTACCAGTCTCTCTTTTAGCATAAACAATAACAACAAATTTACCAGTCTTCTTTATAACAAAAACAATAACAACAAAGTTACCAGTCTCTCTTTAAAACATAAACAATAACAACAAAGTTACCAGTCTCTTTGTAACATAAACAATAACAACAAAGTTACCAGTCTCTCTTTATAGCATAAACAATAACAACAAAGTTACGAGTCTCTTTGTAACATAAACAATAACAACAAAGTTACCAGTTCTCTTTATAACATAAACAATAACAACAAAGTTACCAGTCTCTTTATAGCATAAACAATAACAACAAAGTTACCATTCTCTCTTTATAACATAAACAATAACAACAAAGTTACCAGTCTCTTTATAACATAACAATAGCAACAAAGTTACAGCTCTCTTTGTATCATAAACAATAACAACAAAGTTACCATTTCTTTGTAACATAAACACTAACAACAAAGTTACCAGTCTCTTCATAACATAAACAATAACAACACAAGTTACCAGTCTCTCTTTATAACATAAGCAATAACAACAAAGTTACCAGTCTCTTTGTAACATAAACAATAACAACAAAGTTACCAGTCTCTCTTTGTAACATAAACAATAACAACAACGTTACCGGTCTCTTTATAACATAAACAATAACAACAAAGTTACCAGTCTCTTTGTAACATAAACAATAACAACAAAGTTACCGGTCTCTTTATAACATAAACAATAACAACAAAGTTACCAGTCTCTTTATAACATAAACAATAACAACAAAGTTACGGTCTCTTTGTAACATAAACAATAACAACAAAGTTACGGTCTCTTTATAAACATAAACAATAACAAACAAAGTTACCGGTTCTCTTTATAACATAAACATAACACAAAGTTACCAGTCTCTTTTAACATAAACAATAACAACAAAGTTACCAGTCTCTCTTTATAACATAAACAATAACAACAAAGTTACCAGTCTCTCTTTATAACATAAACAATAACAACAAAGTTACCAGTCTCTCTTTATAACATAAACAATAACAACAAAGTTACCAGTCTCTCTTTATAACATAAACAATAACAACAAGTTACCAGTCTCTTTTATAACATAAACAATATCAACAAAGTTACCAGTCTCTTTATAACATAAACAATAACAACAAAGTTACCAGTCTCTTTATAACATAAACAATAACAACAAAGTTACCAGTCTCTCTTTATAACATAAACAATAACAAAAAGTTACCAGTCTCTCTTTATAACATAAACAATAACAACAAAGTTACCAGTCTCTTTATAACATAAACAATAACAACAAAGTTACCAGTCTCTTTATAACATAAAAAATAACAACAAAGTTACCAGTCTCTTTATAACATAAACAATAACAACAAAGTTTACCAGTCTCTTTGTAACATAAACAATAACAACAAAGTTACAGTCTCTTTATAACATAAACAAAACAACAAGTTACCAGTCTCTCTTTATAACATAAACAATAACAACAAAGTTACCAGTCTCTCTTTTAACATAAACAATAACAACAAAGTTACCAGTCTCTTTGTAACATAAACAATAACAACAAAGTTACCAGTCTCTTTATAACATAAACAATAACAACAAAGTTACCAGTCTCTTTATAACATAAACAATAACAACAAAGTTACCAGTCTCTTTTAACATAAACAATAACAACAAAGTTACCAGTCTCTCTTTATAACATAAACAATAACAACAAAGTTACCGGTCTCTTTATAACATAAACAATAACAACAAAGTTACCAGTCTCTTTATTAACATAAACAAAAACAACAAAGTTACCAGTTTTCTTTATAACATAAACAATAACAACAAAGTTACCAGTCTCTTTATAACATAAACAACAACAAAAAGTTACCAGTCTCTTTTATAACATAAACAATAACAACAAAGTTACCAGTCTCTTTATAACATAAACAATAACAACAAAGTTACCGGTCTCTTTTAACATAAACAATAACAACAAAGTTACAGTCTCTTTTAACATAAACAATAACAACAAAGTTACGGTCTCTTTGTAACATAAACAATAACAAAAAGTTACCAGTCTCTCTTATAACAAAACAATAACAACAAAGTTACCAGTCTCTCTTTAAGCATAAACAATAACACAAAGTTACCAGTCTCTCTTATTAACATAAACAATAACAACAAAGTTACCAGTCTCTTTAAACATAAACAATAACAAAAGTTACCAGTCTCTTTAAACATAACAATAACAAAAAGTTACCAGTCTCTCTTTAAAACATAAACAATAACAACAAAGTTACCAGTCTCTTTTTAACATAAACAATAACAACAAAGTTACCAGTCTCTTTATAACATAAACAATAACAACAAAGTTACCAGTCTCTTTATAACATAAACAATAACAACAAAGTTACCAGTTCTCTTTATAACATAAACAATAACAACAAAGTTACCAGTCTCTTTGTAACATAAACAATAACAACAAAGTTACCAGTCTCTCTTTATAACATAAACAATAACAACAAAGTTACCAGTCTCTTTTATAACATAAACAATAACAACAAAGTTACAGGTCTCTTTATAACATAAACAATAACAACAAAGTTACCGGTCTCTTTTATAACATAAACAATAAACAACAAAGTTACCGGTCTCTTTGTAACATAAACAATAACAACAAAGTTACCAGTCTCTTTTAACATAAACAATAACAACAAAGTTACCAGTCTCTTTATACATAAACAATAACAGTAAAGTTACCAGTCTCTCTTTATAACATAAACAATAACAAAAGTTACCAGTCTCTTTTAACATAAACAATAACAACAAAGTTACCAGTCTCTTTGTAACATAAACAATAACAACAAAGTTACCAGTCTCTTTGTAACATAAACAATAACAACAAAGTTACCAGTCTCTTTATACATAAACATAACATACAAAGTTACCAGTCTCTTTGATAACATAACAATAACAACAAAGTTACCAGTCTCTTTGTAACATAAACAATAACAACAAAGTTACCAGTCTCTTTTGTAACATAAACAATAACAAAAAGTTACCAGTCTCTTTATAACATAAACATAAACAACAAAGTTACCAGTCTCTTTGTAACATAAACAATAACAACAAAGTTACCAGTCTCTTTATAACATAAACAATAACAACAAAGTTACCAGTCTCTTTATAACATAAACAATAACAACAAAGTTACCGGTCTCTCTTTATAACATAAACAATAACAACAAAGTTACGGTCTCTTTATAACATAAACAATAACAACAAAGTTACCAGTCTCTCTTTATAACATAAACAATAACAACAAAGTTACCAGTCTCTTTATAACATAAACAATAACAACAAAGTTACCGGTCTCTTTGTAACATAAACAATAACAATAATGTTACCAGTCTCTTTATAACATAAAGAGACTGCAGCGCCAGAAGGAAAATTCAATAACAAACCACCAACACTGGATGAAGTGAAGAACGTAGTAAAGAAAGCCAGAGCCAAGTCAGCACCTGGACCAAACGGAATACCATACCTGCTCTACAAGAAATGCCCAAAAGTGCTCGAGTGGCTCCACAAGATGATTCGATCAGCATGGAGGAACCAGAAGATCAGCGACCAATGGATGAGAGCTGAAGGAGTGTACATTCCGAAGGAGCAGAACTCCAGCAGCATCAATCAGTTCAGGCCAATATCACTTCTGAACGTCGAGGGGAAAATCTTCTTCTCTGTTATGGCAGCAAGATTGACAAAATACCTGACTGAAAACAAGTATCTGGATATGTCAGTCCAAAAGGGAGGCATACCAGGAATGCCTGGATGCTTGGAACATGCCACGTTGATTTGGGATGCCATCCAAAAAGCAAGAACAGAGAAGAGAGACATTGACGTAGTTTGGCTTGATCTGGCGAATGCATATGGATCAGTTCCACACGATATGATCCAGCTGGCTCTTGAAATGTATCACATCCCAGAAAACATCCGAACAATGCTGAGGAAGTATTTCCAAGGGTTCTCAATGCGGTTCTCTACCAAAGAATACACCACGGACTGGATAGACCTAGAGGTGGGCATTGCAATGGGCTGTGCAATCTCTCCCATACTGTTCGTGTTGGCAATGGAAGTCATCTTGAAAGCTGCAATGAAGAGTTCAGGTCCAGTGAATCTGGGAGATGGATACCAGATGCCTCCTCTGAAAGCTTTCATGGATGACACAACAGTCTTGTCCACGGATGAGGAAGAGACACACCAAATCTTAAAGCAGCTTGATGAGCTGGTGGCCTCTTCAAGAATGAGATTCAAACCTAAGAAATCCCGAAGTCTCTCACTGCGAAAAGGAAAAGTGGCAGATTCAGTCAAATTCATGGTAGCCAACCAAGCCATCCCCACTGTCACAGAAGAGCCAGTAAAAAGTCTCGGAAGATGGTATGATGACTCCCTGAAAGACACACAAAGGGAATGTGAAACCAAGCAAACAGCAGAAGAAGGCCTGAAGAAAATAGATAACTGCGGACTGCCAGGCAAATACAAAGTCTGGTGTCTACAGTTCATGCTGATACCAAAGCTGCTGTGGCCACTGCTAATCTATGACATTTGCACCAGCACAGTCGAAGCAATGGAAGCCAAAATCAACAAATACACAAGAAAATGGCTCGGTGTCCCACCTGGTCTCACTGATGTTGCATTCTACTGTCGTCAAGCAATGCTGAAGCTACCTCTCAAATCCATAGTGGAGGAATACAAAGTTGGAAAAGCAAGACTGTTGAGCATGCTGGAGGAATCGGAAGACAATATCGTGAGATCAGTTCATCCAAAGCTGAGAACTGGCAGAAAGTGGAAAGTCCAAGAGGCTGTAAACAATGCCAAGAGAAACCTCAGCATCAAAGAAATAATTGGACACACGCAAACCAACAGACAGGGACTGGGAGCAACAAAAATGCAGTGGTGGTCCAAAGCCAAAGGGAAGGAAAAAAGAGACATGATCATACAGGAGTTGAAGGAAGAAGAAGATGTCAAAAGAGTGCAGAAGGCAGTCCAGCAAGGTCAACAGGGGCAATGGACAACATGGGACAGTGCACTCCAAAGAAGTCTCAGCTGGAACGATATGTGGCACATGGCTCCTCTAAGGATAAGCTTCCTCCTCAGATCTGTATATGACCTGCTCCCTCGAATGCAAATTTAGTGAAATGGGGGAAATCAGACGACCCAGCATGTCCGCTCTGTCAGAAGAAACAAACAGTGGAACATGTCCTAAGCTCTTGCAAAATAGCGCTAGCCCAAGGAAGGTATACATGGAGGCACAACCAAGTTCTGAAAGTGATCACAGACGTGGTTAGCGAAAAACCATGACCCCAAACGCACCAATTGCTATGACAACGTTCTACAAAGCAGGAGGGAAACAGGTCTGGCCCGAAAGTGCTATGACAACCAGCACATTGCCAAAGGGTCTTCTGGATGGAGCAGTCGACTGGGAGTGTACAGCAGACCTCCCAGAGTGGAGAAATTACCCAGATGTCATCAGCAAGACAGGCATGAGACCAGACATCGCTCTTCACTCTGACTCCTCGAAACAAGTGATTCTGATAGAACTCACTGTGCCATACGAAAGCAGAATGGAAAAAGCACATATCTACAAGACCGAAAAATACGCCGGTCTTGCCAGCACCCTGAAGAAAGCAGGTCTGCGGGTCAAAATCTTCGCCATAGAGGTCGGGGCAAGAGGGTTTGTGGGCACCTCCGCTTATGATCTCATGAAACAACTCGCCATTTCTGGGAAGAAGAGGACTAGAGCCCTTAAAACGATGGCAGAGGCAGCAGAAAGGAGCTCAAGCTGGATCTGGGCAAGGAGGAACCAAAAGTGAACTTCATAAGGATTAAATTCCCTACAGATGATGTGTGCCCCGTTAGCACATTGGTAAAACCGCGTACCGCAGTTCTGAAGCGCAGAATCGCCCAGGTTCGCTCCCAGCGTGGGGAAAAAAAAAAAAAAAAAAAATAGACAACAGCAGAAGGGCATCCAGGAGTCATGACCTGGATGTGGCCCGGCCCCCGAGAGTGTAAGGAATTCAGGGCCGAAACACTTGTCTAAAGGGGGTTACTTCTCCCTACGACCTTCTGTTGTCTAGCTCTCCCTAGAGTTTCTTTCTACCATAAACAATAACAACAAAGTTACCAATCTCTTTATAACATAAACAATAACAACAAAGTTACCAGTCTCTTTATAACATAAACAATAACAACAAAGTTACCAGTCTCTCTTTATAACATAAACAATAACAACACAGTTACCAGTCTCTTTGTAACATAAACAATAACAATAAAGTTACCAGTCTCTTTATAACATAAACAATAACAACAAAGTTACCAGTCTCTCTTTATAACATAAACAATAACAACACAGTTACCAGTCTCTCTTTATAACTATAAAAAAAAAAACCTTACCGTTCTCTCTTTCTATATCTCTGATACGGTGCCAGTGGCATTGTTTTCTCCAGTAAAGGCCCCCCACCCTCCACCCCCTGCGTGAGATGTCATTTGATCTCCTGTTTCCCTTGCGTGTCTTTCTCGATCTGTGCCTGACCCGGGGCAGTTAACAGGTGGGCCTAACGTTCTTTTGATCCTCCCAGCTTTTCACTTGCACTGGCGCGTGCCAGACCCCCCCCAACACCCCCAACAACCCCCCCCCCCAGCATTCAATTCCCCTGTTCCTACCATTAGGTGTGTCTTACAGGGCTTTGTGCCAACTTGTTTTTGGGGGGTGGGGGGGGGGGTTGGTGGGGTATGTGTGTTTGTGTGGGAAGGGGGTGTATGGTGTGGTGGTGGTGGGTGGGTGTGGATGATGTTTGTATGTGTGGGGGAGGAGTATGGGTATGGGAGTGTGTGTGTCTGTGTGTTTGTGTGTGTGTGTGGGGGGGGGGGTTGCCTGATGTGTGTGTGTTTCTGTGTGTGTTTGTGTGTGTGTGTGTGTGTGTGATTCTGTTACAGCTGTTTTTCATTCTCCTGTCAAGACACATGAGTGGAACAAGTCATGTGGACAGTGTATATAACTATTGTGCCTGTTGTGACTGGCACTGTACCATACAGTACTTAATATGAACTATATGTATAACCATATACTGCAATACAGTACTGACATGTACAAACAGCCAGTGTATGTTCATAATCACAGGATTTTGATGTAAACATATTCATCCGAACATATACAGGGGGGTGCAAAAGTAGGTATACAGTTATGAAAAAAGAAAACACGTACAATATTCATTGCATTTATTATACAAACAAATGAATATTGCATATACATGTAATAACAAGCACAGCCTTAATCCCTCAGATATTCAAACTGCTTGCCGTCGGTATTCACACACTCCTCTAATCGAGAGCGGAATTAAGCATTATAATAATGATGTGACACTTACTGTATACCTACTTTTGCACACACACACACACACACACACACACACACACACACACACACACACACACACACACACACACACACATACACACACACACACACACACCCCTGTATTTCTTGGTTCTGTTTCAGTTTCAGTTTCAGTTTCAGTTTCTCAAGATGACGTCTCCGCGCTCGAACCGAATTCCATATGCACTAACGTCACAGGTGCCATGTGTATGGTGATCATGGCACATGCCTTAAGCCTGCACATAAACCCATGAGCTGGCCAGGTCCTGAAGCCCTACCTAGACTGCGTTTTACCTGGTCTATAGGTTATACTGGCATTGTATCAGCCTATCACTGGAATCATCTTGGTTACATGTAAATGACATATGTATCTGTGGATCTTCTTCAGAAAGTGGAACATATATATAAAGTAGATGAATAGATAATTAAAGGTCTGAATCACAGCACAACTACCTATTCTGTGTAAACTCGTCTCACATGACATACACACATAACCTTAACCCTCTCGAACAAACGCCGAAGCCCAATGACATGTGTTAACCCTTTGACTCCCTGACCTATCTATTAGCATCCTGCATCGTCATCAGTGGTAGCAAAGCAGTACCTTAATCCTTTGACTCCCTCACCCTATCCACCAGCTTCCCGCAGGAAGCTGCTTAACCCTTTAACTCCCCACCTTATCCAGCTTCAGGTGAAAAGTCAAAGGAAGCTTGTGGGTAGGGTGAGGGAGTCAAAGGGTTAAGTTTTGGCAGCTGGTGGATAGGATGCGGGAGTCAAAGGGTTACGTTTTTGCAGCTGGTGGATAGGATGTGGAAGTCAAAGGGTTACGTTTTTGCAGTCGGTGGATAGGGTGTGGGAGTCAAAGGGTTAATTTTTTGCAGCTGATGGATAGGGTGCGGGAGTCAAAGGGTTAGCCTGTAAAGACAAATTCCACGTCTCAGGAGTATGCAACGTCTGGTGTTGATTTTTTTTTCAAAGGAGATATTTAGAAAGGTTTGACAATCTTTCCGATCTTCTTACCCAGCGGAGAACCATAATTGCTTGTCTGTGAGAGATTTTATGTGTCTGAGATAACTCAGAGACAGACAGACAGAGAGAGAGAGAGACAGACAGACAGAGACAGAGACAGAGAGACACAGAGATACACAGAGAGCGAGACACACACACACACACACACACACACATACACACACACACACACACACACACACACACACACACACACACACACACACACACACACACACACTATACAGACATACATACACACAACACACACACACATACACAAACACAGACAAAAACACATACACACACATACACACACATTTACACATACATACACACACACATACACACACAAACACACACACACACAAACACACACACACACACATACATACACACACACATACACACACACACACACACATACACCCACACACACACATACACACGCACGCAACACACACACACACACCACACACACACACACACACACACAACACACACACAACACACACACACACACACACACACACACACACACACACACACACACACACATAATGGACTCCTCTCCTTTTCATCGGCTTTTATCTCAAGCGACAGTGCCGCAGGCGGTGGGAATGATTAATATCATTATTGTTTTGTGTTTTCCTCTACACGGCTTTCCTGTTTAACCCTTTGACTCCCGCACCCTGTCCACCAGCATCCTGCAATGTCAACCATGCTAGCGAAGCAAAAACTGAACCCTTTGACTCCCTCACCCTGTCCACCAGCTTCCTGCGTTTTCAGCCATGCTAACAAAGCAAAAACTTAACTCTTTGACTCCCGCACCCTGTCCACCAGCATCCTGTGTTGTCAACCATGCTAGCAAATCAAAAGATTAACCCTTTGACTCCCTCACCCTACCCACCAGCTTTTTGCATTGTCAACCATGCTAACAAAGCAAAAACTTAAACCCTTTGACTCCCTCACCCTGTCCACCAGCTTCCTGCAGGAAATTGGTGGATACGGTGAGGAAGTCAAAGGGTTAAGTTTTTGCAGTCGGTGGATAGGGTGCGGGAGTCAAAGGGTTAAGATTTGCAGCGAACAAGTGAGGTTTTTTGTTTTGTTTTGTTTGGTTTGTTTGTTTGTTTGTTTGTTTGTTTGTTTTGTTTGTTTGTTTGTTTGTTTGTTGTTGTTTTTAATGTTGTGGGCTGGGATTGAACTCGAGATGTCAGATCTTGAGTCCAGGTATCTCATTCACAGCTGGTTGGACCGGAAACACATGCTCAAACCTTCTCTCTGTCTCTCTCTCCATCTATCTCTCTTTCTCTCTCTCTCTGTGTCTCTCTCTGTCTTTCTCTGTCTCTCTCTCTCTCTTCTTTCTCTCTCTCTCTCTCTCTCTCTCTTTCTCTGTCTCTCTCTTCTTTCTCTATTTCTCTCTCTCTTTTCTTTCTCTCTGTTCTCTCTCTCTCTTTCTCTCCTCTCTCACTCACTCTCTCTCTCTCTCTCATTCTTTCTCTCTCTCTCACTCACTCTCTCTCTTTCTTCTCTCTATCTCTTGCTCTCTGTCTCTCTCTGTCCTCTCTCTCTCTCTTTCTCACTCTCTCTCTCTCTCTCTCATTCTCTCTCTCTCTCTCTGTCTCTCTCTTCTCTGTCTCTCTCCTTTCTCTCTCTCTGTCCTCTCTCTTTCTCTCTTTCTCTCTCTCTCTCTCTTCTCTCTCTCTACTCACTCTCTCTCTCTTCTTCTCATTCTCTCTTCCCTCCCCCCCCCTCTCTCTCTCTCTCTCTCTCTTGACAAAATGTTAGGAAAGCAACAAGTCTGTTTCTATGCATCAACCTTCCTGCAGAAAGCCATGTCTTGTATGTCTGCAGCTGGATTGGTCTTTAGATGGAACGTGGATTCAAAGATCTGATTTTTCGAGTTCAATCCCAGCCCGCACATTAAACGACCTTGCTCCCTCGTATTTCATCATTCTGTGTGTCAGTTACTGTTGATAGGTCCACTGCTGTTGGCTGCCCATGTCAGTTCATCGTTCTGTGTGTCAGCTTACTGTTTCAAGCATGCCTGTGGCTGCCCATTTGATGTTTCCATCATTCTGGTGTGTTCAGCTTACTGTTTGATAGGTCCCTTTCCATCTATGTTTCCATCATTCTGGGGGTGTCAGCTTAGGTTTGACAGTCCTCTCCATCTTAATGTTTCCATCATTCTGGTGGTGTCAGCTTACTGTTTGATAGGTCCATCTGGCCTTTGCATGCCCATCTAATGTTTCCATCATTCTGGTGGTGTCAGCTTACTGTTTGATAGGTCCCTTCTCCATCTTAATGTTTCCATCATTCTGGTGGTGTCAGCTTACTGTTTGATAGGTCCCTTCTCCATCTTAATGTTTCCATCATTCTGGTGGTGTCAGCTTATGTTTGATAGGCCTTCTCCACTTCTCCATCAATTTCCTTGGTGGTGTCAGCTTAGTGTTTGATAGGTCCCTTCTCCATCTTAATGTTTCCATCATTCTGGTGGTGTCAGCTTAGTGTTTGATAGGTCCCTTCTCCATCTTAATGTTTCCATCATTCTGGTGGTGTCAGCTTAGTGTTTGATAGGTCCCTTCTCCATCTTAATGTTTCCATCATTCTGGTGGTGTCAGCTTACTGTTTGATAGGTCCCTTCTCCATCTTAATGTTTCCATCATTCTGGTGGTGTCAGCTTACTGTTTGATAGGCCCCTTCTCCATCTTAATGTTTCCATCATTCTGGTGGTGTCAGCTTACTGTTTGATAGGTCCCTTCTCCATCTTAATGTTTCCATCATTCTGGTGGTGTCAGCTTACTGTTTTATAGATCCCTCCTCTCTCCCCCTCCCCATTTCAAGATCTTGCCAGCGCATACAGATTGGTGTAGGCTAAAGGAGTCTGCTATATAATTGCTGGCAATTTGGGGTGGAGAGCATATGGAACTGCCCAAGTGCTATAAATCCTTCTTGAACTACTACTACTACTACTGCTGCTGCTGCTACTACTACTACTACTACTACTATTACTACTACTATTACTATTACTACTACTACAACATTATCAACAACAACTACTACTACTAGTACTACTACTACTATTACTATTATTACTACTACTACTATTAGTATTACTACTGCTGTTGCTGCCGCTGCTACTACTACTACCACTACTACAACCACCACCACCACCACAACAACTGCTACTGCTACGACTACTACTACTACTACTACTACTACTACTACTGATTGTCACCTGGTGTCTATAGTGGTGGTGGTGGTGGTAGTGGTGTTAGTAGTAGTAGTAGTAGTAGTTGTTGTTGTTGTTGTTGTTGTTGTTGTAGAAATAGTAGTAGTAGGAGCAGTAGTAGTAGCAGTAGTAGTAGTTGTTGTTGTTGTTGTAGTAGTAGTTGTAGTAGAAATAGTAGTAGTAGTAGTAGTAGTTGTTGTTGTTGTTGTTGCTGTTGTTATTGTAGTAGTTGTAGTAGAAATAGTAGTAGTAGTAGTAGTTGTTGTTGTTGTTGCTGTTGTTGTTGTTGTAGTTGTAGTAGAAATAGTAGTAGTAGGAGCAGTAGTAGTTGTTGTTGCTGTTGTTGTTGTTGTTGTAGTTGTAGTAGAAATAGTAGTAGTAGTTGTTGTTGTTATTGTTGTTATTGTTGTTGTAGTAACTGTAGTAGAAATAGTAGTAGTAGGAGCAGTAGTTGTTGTTGTTGTTGTTGTAGAAATAGTAGTAGTAGTAGCAGTAGTAGTTGTTGTTGTTGTTGTTGCTGTTGTTGTTGTAGTAGCTGTAGTAGAAATAGTAGTAGTAGGAGCAGTAGTAGTAGTAGTAGTAGTTGTTGTTGTTGTTGTTGTTGTTGTAGAAATAGTAGTAGTAGTAGCAGTAGTAGTAGTAGTTGTTGTTGTTGTTGTTGTTGTTGTTGTTGTTGTAGAAATAGTAGTAGTAGTAGCAGTAGTAGTAGTAGTTGTTGTTGTTGTTGTTGTTGTTGTTGTTGTAGAAATAGTAGTAGTAGTAGCAGTAGTAGTAGTAGTTGTTGTTGTTGTTGTTGTTGTTGTTATTGCTGTTATTGTTGTAGTAGTTGTAGTAGAAATAGTAGTAGTAGGAGCAGTAGTAGTAGTAGTAAGAGCAGTAGTAGTAATTGTTGTTGTTGTTTGTAGAAATAGTAGTAGTAGGAGTAGCAGTAGTAGTAGTAGTAGTAATTGTTGTTGTTGTTGTTGTAGTTGTAGTAGTAGTAATTGTTGTTGTTGTTGTTGTAGTAGTTGTAGTAGTAGTAGTAGTAGACCTCCGTCAGTCAACGTCGTCTATGAATGATGAGCCCCAGTGTCGTGTTGAGTCGAGTTGACGTTTCTGGGGCAGCGTCGGCTGTGGCTGGTAAGGCTGATGCGGGAAAGGCAGTCTCTGTGACATTGGATGTATGTATGGATGCTGGCCATGGGACTGCCTTCACAGGAGCTCACTTTCCGCCTGTCTCTCTTTTCTTCAGCTAAGGTCCGGATAAGGTAAGGGGTTGGAACTAAACAGCAGGAAAACTGAAGTCATGGTGATCAGTAAAAAACATGAAATCGCCTCCTGCAAAATAACAGCAAATGGCACAACCTTGACACAGGTTAATAAGTTCAAATAACGGGAACGGTCATTTCATCAGACGGCAGATGCACATCGGAAATAGTTGGCAGAATCGGCCAAGCCAAAACAGCATTCAAGAAGATGACAAGCATTCTTACCAACAAATGTCCATCAATTAACATCAGAAAGAGAGTCCTTGAATGTTATATAGAACCAATACTCTTGTACGGATGCGAGGCGTGGACAGTTAGCAAGCAAAGCCAGAGCAAGATTGAGGCAGCCGAGATGTGGTTTCTAAGAAGAATGTTGAGAGTTCCATGGACAGCAAAGAAAACAAACGAGACAGTCTCGATGGAGGCAGACACAAGTAGATCACTCATAAGGAAGATTAGGAAAAGACAAGCAACATTTATAGGCCATTTTACGAGGAAGGGCGATTTGGAGCACCTGGTCACAACGGGAAAGCTGGAGGGAAAGAGAGCACCAGGTAGACCCAGGGAAAGAATGCTGGACAGACTTGCAGAGTGGCTGGGGATGAGGAAGGTGGGGGATATGCTAGGGGCAACGAGAGATAGAGATGGTTGGAAGTCCATGGTCGCCAACGCCATGTGGCGGGCACCTGATGATGATGATGATGAAGGTCCGGATACAGGAAAGCTGGAGAGAAAGAAAATACCAGGTAAGACCAGGGAGAAAACATTGGACGGACTTGCAGAGTGGCTGAGGACAGAGAGGGTGGGAGATGTACTTGCAGAGACAAGGGATAGATGTATATGGAGGGCCATGATCGCCAACGCCATGTGGCAGGGCACATGATGATGATGAAAGTCTGCATCTTCTTTTCCCTCCGACTTGACTTGTTTCTGGAGCACACTGCTGTTTCAGTTTCAGTTTCAGTTTCTCAGGATGACGTCTCCGCGCTCGGAATGAATTCCATATGCACTAACGTCACAGGTGCCATGTGTATGGTGATCATGGCGCAAGCCTTTAAGCCTGCACATAAACCCATGAGCTGGCCAGGTCCTGAGGCCCTACCTAGACTATGTTTTACCTAGTCTATATTTTATACTGGTATTTTATCTGTCTACCACTGGAATAATCTTGGTTTCATGTAAATGACATGTGTATGTGTGTATCTTACTTTCAAAAAGGAACATATATATAAAGTAAATAAATAAACAATTAAAGGTCTGGCTCACAATACTATTTATTGAAATCATGTATTTAAAGTTAGGAGAAAAAAACACTTATCTTTCATTATTTTTGCTCTTTTTGCACATGTCACCACAGTAGAGATCACCAAATGGGAGAGACAAGCCTGAATTATTTTGCTTCAGGATTGCCAATGATTAACCCTTTGACTCCTGCGCCCTGTACACCAGCATCCTGCATTGTCAACCATGCCAACAGAGCAAAAACTTAACCCTCTGACTCCCTCACCCTATTCACCAGCTTCCTGCAGGAAACTGGTGGATAGGGTGAGGGAGTCAGAAGGTTAAGTTTTTGTAGTTGGTGGACAGGGTGCTAGTAGTCAAAGGGTTAATAATTTGATTTGGAACCAATAGGAGCACACTGCGCCATCTGTTGTGGTCGGCTGCTGTGTTTTCCCAGCTCTGTGTGTTGATGTTCAGAGCTTTCATGTCGCGTTTGCATACGCCTTTGTATCGTAGCTGGGGGCGACCAGCAGATCTCTTGCCGATGACAATCGTTGTCCTGTTTATTCTGTCAACCTACCGTCCATAGGTAGAATCATAAAGCGGGTG
>JAPXFY010002785.1:22500-25053 GCA_030674185.1 Monoplex corrugatus
ACGCACACATACAAACACACACATACACACATACAAACACACACACACACACATGCACACACATGCACACACATACATACATACATACATACATACATACATTCATACGTACATACATACACACTATATACATACACACACATACAAACACACACCCCATACACATAAACACACATACATACATACATACATACATACATACATACATACATACATACATACATACATACATACATACACACACACACAACACATAAATACACACACACACATAACATATACAAACATACAAACACACACACACACAAACAAAAACACACACACACATACACATACACACAAACACACACACACACATACACACACAACACACACACTAACACACAACACAACACACACACACACACACACACACACACACACACACACACACACACACAAACACAAACACAACACACACACACACACAAACACAACACACACACACACACACACAAACACAACACACACACTAACACACACACACACATGCCCGTAACCCTAAAAACAGGCGCGGAGGACCTGTACCACAGCAGAACAACACTGCCACAGGTGTTTGAGTCTGACAGTGTCAGGGTGTCATATGACATGGTGACAACAGGTGTCGGGTGTCAGGGTGTCCCTACCTACCCCACTGACTTACTGACAGGTGGTGCCATCCCACCCTTGTGTCTGGCAACTGGCCTGGAACGGGTCGGTCTAGCACCTTCGCCGTTTACAGGTCTAGAAGATTGTTACATGACAACAGTACTATTGATACACTCGAGTTATTTTTGTTTGGTTGTTGGTTGGTTTCGTCTTTTGGTAAGTTCTGTTTGTTTAATCAAAGAGGTGGGGGAAAAACAGAAATTTATACATACACCACACACACACACACATAAACACACACGTGCACACACACACATACAAACACACAAATACACACACATCCAAACACACACGTGCCCACCACACACAACACACCATACCACACACACATACACACACACATACACACACACTACATAACATATATAAAAACACACATACAAAACATATACATAAAAACACACACAACACTACACACACAACAATAACATATAACTAAAAACACACACATACACACACATACATAACATATATAAAAACACACACATACAAAAACATATATAAAAACACACACATACACACACACACACATAACAATATCAAAAAACACACACATACACACCACACACATAACATATATAAAAACACAACACATACACACACACACATAACATAATATAAAAACACCACATACATAACATATATAAAAAACACACAACATTACACACACAACATAAACACACATACATAACATATATAAAAACACACATACATAAACATAAATAAAAACACACACATACACACACACACACACATACATAACATATAAAAACACACACACACATAAACATATATAAAAACACACATACATAACATATATAAAAAACACACACACATAACATATATAAAAACACACATACATACACACACATACACACACATACATAACATATAATAAAAACACACACACATAACATATATAAAAACACACATACATACACACAACACCACAACACACATACATAACATATATAAAAAACACACACACACATAACATATAAAAAAAACACACATACATAACATATATAAAAACACACACACATAACATATATAAAAACACACATACATACACACACACACATAACATATATAAAAACACACATACATACACCACACACACATAACATATATAAAAACACACATACATACACACACATACATAAATATAAAAAAAACACACACACAATAACATATATAAAAACACACACACACACACACACATACATAAACAATAAAAAACACACATACATACACACACACACAAACATAATAAAAACACACATACATACACAACACACACACAAACAAAAATAAAAACACACATACAACACACACACACACATAACAATATAAAAACACACCATACATACACACACAACAAACATAATAAAAAACACACACTAACAACATACCACACACATACATAACATATATAAAAACACACACACATAACACACACACACATAACATAATAAAACACACACATCACATAACATATATAAAAACACACACACAAAACATATATAAAAACACACACATACATAACATAATATAAAAAACACACACATAACAAAAAAAAACACACACACACATAACATATACAAACATACAAACACACACACACACACAAACAAAAACACACACACATACACATACACACAAACACACACACACACATACACACACAACACACACACACTAACACACACACAACACACACACACACACACACACACACACACACACACACACACACACACAAACACAAACACAACACACACACACACACAAACACAACACACACACACACACACAAACACAACACACACACTAACACACACACACACATGCCCGTAACCCTAAAAA
>JAPXFY010000278.1:10000-15000 GCA_030674185.1 Monoplex corrugatus
AACAAACTGTAGCACATAACAAACTGTAGCACATAACAAACTAAATCACATAACAAACTGTAGCACATAACAAACTAAATCACATAACAAACTGTAGCACATAAACTAAATCACATAACAAACTGTAGCACATAACAAAGTAAATCATTTAACAAACTGTAGCACATAACAAAGTAAATCATTTAACAAACTGTAGCACATAAACTAAATCACATAACAAACTAAATAACATAACAAACTAAATCACATAACAAACTAAATAACATAACAAACTAAATCACATAACAAACTGTAGCACATAACAAAGTAAATCATTTAACAAACTGTAGCACATAAACTAAATCACATAACAAACTAAATAACATAACAAACTAAATCACATAACAAACTAAATAACATAACAAACTAAATCACATAACAAACTAAATCACATAACAAACTAAATAACATAACAAACTAAATCACATAACAAACTAAATCACATAACAAACTAAAGCACATAACAAACTAAATCACATAACAAACTGTAGCACATAACAAAGTAAATCACATAACAAACTGTAGCACATAACAAACTAAATCACATAACAAACTAAATCACATAACAAACTAAATCACATAACAAACTAAATAACATAACAAACTAAATCACATAACAAAGTAAATCATTTAACAAACTGTAGCACATAACAAACTAAATCACATAACAAAACTAAATCACATAACAAAATAAATCACATAACAAACTAAATCACATAACAAACTGTAGCACATAACAAACTAAATCATTTAACAAACTGTAGCACATAACAAACTGTAGCACATAACAAACTGTAGCACATAACAAACTGTAGCACATAACAAACTGTAGCACATAACAAACTGTAGCACATAACAAACTGTAGCACATAACAAACTGTAGCACATAACAAACTGTAGCACATAACAAACTAAATCACATAACAAACTGTAGCACATAACAAACTAAAAACATAACAAACTGTAGCACATAACAAACTAAATCACATAACAAAAACTAAATCACATAACAAACTGTAGCACATAAACTAAATCACATAACAAACTAAATCACATAACAAACTGTACACATAACAAACTAAATACATACAAACTAAATACATAACAAACTAAATAACATAACAAACTAAATAACATAACAAACTAAATAACATAACAAACTAAATCACATAACAAACTAAATCACATAACAAAACTAAATCACATAACAAACTGTAGCACAAAACTAAATCACATAACAAACTGTAGCACATAACAATATTACATAACAAACTAAATACATAACAAACTAAATCACATAACAAACTGTAGCACATAACAAACTAACACATAACAAACTAAATCACATAACAAACTAAATCACTTAACAAACTAAATCACTTAACAAACTAAATCACTTAACAAACTGTAGCACATAACAAACTGTAGCACATAACAAACTAAATCACTTAACAACTAATCACTTAACAAACTTAATCACTTAACAAACTAAATCACTTAACAAACTAAATCACTTAACAAACTAAATCATTAACAAACTAACATCACTTAACAAACTAAATCACTTAACAAACTAAATCATTAACAAACTTAATCACTTAACAAACTTAATCACTTAACAAACTAAATCACTTAACAAACTGTAGCACATAACAAACTGTAGCACATAAACAAACTAATCACTTAACAAACTAACACTTAACAAACTGTAGACATAACAAACTAATCACTTAACAAACTTAATCACTTAACAATCTTAATCACTTAACAAACTAAATCACTTAACAAACTTAATCACTTAACAAACTAAATCACTTAACAAACTAAATCACTTAACAAACTAAATCACTTAACAATCTTAATCACTTAACAAACTAAATCACTTAACAAACTAAATCACTTAACAAACTAAATCACTTAACAAACTGAACAACCACATCTACAAACCAACTTTATGGCCAGCTAGGCATAGCAACAACCAACAAAATAATATTTACATCATCCCCCCACATAAAATGCCTGCCTTGTTTAAATTCCAACACTGCGTCGAAGGCATAATGATTGTCATAAATCCTATGGAAGCAGAAAATGGAAGTGTTGACATTTTGATACAAATGTCAGACGATGTGACATCACCTTAAATTGACTCCTACTCTAGTACCGGCTGGCTATGAACGTTTTAAATTAAACAAACACAGGATGAACAGCCAGGATTCAGAGGGAGTTAATGTTTTGACTTTTAGAAATCAGCACCACGGCTGAGCTGTACCGGAAACATTGATTAATTTTTTTTTTTGTAATTCTGCACAAGCGTTTGTTGTTTAAGAGAAGTGCTTCGACTTTTAACTCACATGTCAAGTGTTTTTTTTATTTGTTTTGTTTTGTTTTCGTCTTTAGAGTCAGCAATCTCCACTTTGGTATTAAAATATTTGGTTAACCAAGATTCCCTATGGTATAAAAATGCTCTAATTGGAAGAAAATTACTACCATTTTAATAACAATGATGCATTTTTATTTTGTGTTACTTAAAAGTCAATCCTAACTAATTACCTTCGAGGATAAACATAGCTTGATCCAAAAATAATCAACAATTCGAAAAGATCATCTTGCTTTTTTGTCAGCAAAAAAGCTTCAACGGAACCTGGAGAAACATTTTGAAAAAGACAAAGGAAATATTTATTTTTTTATTTTTTAATCTTATGAATAACTTGGTCGTTGGGGACACTCAAGGGACGCAACAGCAGACGGGATTTTCTGTTGTTTCTCAGAGGTGCAGCAACAGCAGTTCTTGCATCCTAAAACTGGCCCAGTCTTTGGAATTTGCCACCCAGTTCTTCCCTGACAACCTCGAAGATGGCTTCCTTTCAGGGTGCCAGAGAGGAATGTCTTTGAGAGTGTGTCATGACGTGTGACTTGACCAGACTATAAGAAGTTGTATCTTGTTACTGTTGTCAAAGGATGTTCCATAGGGCCTACCTAGGTGAAGAGAAACAGTACGACGTGACACAATGTGTTGTCTGAGTTTTAGCATGATAATCTGATTGGTCACCTGAATTGAAATGAGACATTTTATTTTGTTTTGCAAAATAATGCGTACGGATGCGTACATTATCCAACTGAAACAGTTTTAGAGAGGTAAAATTTATGGAAAACAGCAAACAAAGGAAAACTATGTTTGAAGTGGTGAAACAATTATGATCAGCAGAGGGAAACTATATATAAAGTGGTAAAACAATTTAACAAAGGGAAACTATGTATAAAGTGGTAAAACAATTTAACAAAGGAAAACTATGTATAAAGTGGTAAAACAATTTAACAAAGGAAAACTATGTATAAAGTGGTAAAACAATTTAACAAAGGGAAACTATGTATAAAGTGGTAAAACAATTTAACAAAGGAAAACTATGTATAAAGTGGTAAAACAATTAAACAAAGGAAAACTATGTATAAAGTGGTAAAACAATTTAACAAAGGGAAACTATGTATAAAGTGGTAAAACAATTAAACAAAGGGAAACTATGTATAAAGTGGTAAAACAATTTAACAAAGGAAAACTATGTATAAAGTGGTAAAACAATTTAACAAAGGGAAACTATGTATAAAGTGGTAAAACAATTTAACAAAGGAAAACTATGTATAAAGTGGTAAAACAATTTAACAAAGGAAAACTATGTATAAAGTGATAAAACAATTTAACAAAGGAAAACTATGTATAAAGTGGTAAAACAATTTAACAAAGGGAAACTATGTATAAAGTGGTAAAACAATTAAACAAAGGGAAACTATGTATGAATCAACACATTTTCCAACTGAGAGGTAAAAAACTCGGAAAAGAATCAAGCAAAGGGGTAACGTTAAAGAAAACAGTATTAGACGAAGCAACCTTTTGTTTTTCAAAACTTATCGAATGAAATAATGGGAAATAATTCTAGGAACTTTTATCCTAATTGTCAGGCAAAAATTCAAGTGTGTGTGTGTGTGTGTGTGTGTGTGTGTGTGTGTGTTGTGTGTGTGTGTGTGTGTGTGTGTGTTTGTGTGTGTGTGTGTGTGTGTGTGTGTGTGTGTGTGTGTGTGTGTGTGTGTGTGTGTGTTCGTTCTTTGATTTAACGTCTTTTCACTATGAGTGATATTAGTGTGTGTGTGTGTGTGTGTGTGTGTGTGTGTGTGTGTGTGTGTGTGTGTGTGTGTGTGTGTGTGTGTGTGTGTGTGTGTGTGTGTTGTGTGTGTGTGATTGCATGTGTGCTGTTGTTTAAATACAACAAATCCAAATGTCAAAATGTTTACAACTAATCTTGGATCAAAATTTTGGTGTCTGCACTAGTAGTAAACCAGTAGACCATCTGCCCACCAGCACGCCACTTCAATCAGTCAATTTGTCCTGGTAGGAAATAGTACAGTCTGGCATTTTGAATTGTCAAAGGATTAGGTCCTAAGACCGATGCTTACAGGACTGGGTCCTAGCTCTGATACTACTATTACTATTACTATTACTACTACTCCTTCAACAAAAACAACTACTACTACTACTACTACTATTACTATTACTATTATTAATGATAATATTGATCATGATAACAATGATGATCATATTATTAAGAACATCATCATCATCATCATCATCATCATCATCATCATTATTACTGTTGTGTTTATTATTATTATTATTATTATTATTACAGTGGAAACCATTTATAACAGGACCGGTTATAACAGGAATCCGGATATAACAGGGCTTTTTTCAATCCCCATTTTTTCTTCCTCTTTGTCTGTATTAAAACTTATCGGCAATAACAGGGAGACAAGAGGGCTCGATCGGTTATAGCAGGGATGCCGAGACGGGCTCTGCAGCAGAAAGGCCTAGGCCTAGACTCAGCACGCCACGCAGTAGGCCTAGATCTAGATCTAGGCTAGCCTTGGTATACTCTGTACTGTACACTGAAAGAACGCTTCGCAATGCGAGC
>JAPXFY010000278.1:25000-27500 GCA_030674185.1 Monoplex corrugatus
TACTGATTTTTAGACTTTTTTACCTTTTTTTTTTTATCTGTGACCTTGACCATGGCCCATAACTGGCGAACTTATGCATTCGTAGTTTCGTAAAGGACCACACCTTCGGCCCAAATTTCTCCGAAAACAATTAAGAAAATCTTGCTGACACTTTAAGTCACAGACATACACCTCTTTCCGGTCAATATGAATTAATCTTTATTTTCTGTTCAAAGAAAAAATGGAAGGAATGGCGGGGGGGGGGGGGGGGGGGATTGAAAAATGATGAAACAAACAAACAAGCAAACAAACAAGCAAACAAACAAACAAACAAGCAAACAGACAGACAAAATAGAAACAGGAGGGGGAGAGACTGGAAAATGATCAAACAAACAAGCAAACAAACAAACAAATATACAAACATGAACACAAACAAACGAGCAAACAAAAATAAACAATCACGTTCTCTACCACATTCGGGGCGCCTCAGAGCTTTGTCATACATTTTGGTTGAATGCCCCATCGTTCCGGCATCTCTTTATGGCTGAAGAGCACTGCTATTTGTCTTTTTTGTGTGTGTATTTATATTTAAAGAGAGAGGAAGTCAAAAAGGTCTTGCCCTTGCAGCCTTTTCAGCCGCTAGTGCAGCAGCGCCATTTCAGATCTTGTTGTAGAACATATCATCTTCTTTCGCAATTGTTACAGAAAGTCGCAGAAAAACAATCAGAAACAAGGAACCAAGCTGCATATTTGCATACCACTTATCTGCTGGTACGCTTATAGATGGACATTCTCTGTCACAGCTTTTGACCTTTGGGGAAGAAACTCCTAAGCTCATAAGACTTTTTCTGTCTTAGACATACGACACTGGCTCCCTGAATCTGATGGAATCCTATGAACTTTGTGAGCTGTCTTTAGAAAAGTCTTCAATGTTTGACTGTTCCCAACAAGATATCACGGAAAATACATACATTGCAAAAAACAAACAAACAAACAAAAAAACAAGAACAACCGAAAACAACAACAACAACAACAAAACCCAAAGAGACTAACCAACTAACTTACATAGCAAATAATTGATAAACAAACAAACAAACACACTGACCAACCAACTTACATATCAAATAAATGATAAAGAAACAAAGAGACTAACCAGCCAACTAACATAACAAATAACTGACAAACGAATAGGCTAACCACAACCAACCAACCAACAACCAACCAACCAGCCAAGCAACCAACCAGCCAACCAACCAACCAACCAACCAACCAACCAACCAACCAACCAACCAACAATAATAATAATATAATAATAATAGTGCATTTATAGAGCGCTTTCCGAAACCTCAAAGCGCTTTACATCAGTAAACCATACATATATAAACCAAATAACAGGCTACAATACAAACAAACTCATCAAAAACTATCCACAGGAAATCAACAACCACACAGACACACCAAATAATCTCTCTCCCTCTCACCCCCTCCCCGCCCACCCCTCTCCCCCCCATTTTCAAACACACACACACAACACCCACACACACACAGCCACACATCACACACACACACACACACACACACACACACACACACACACACACACACACACACACACACACACACACACACACACACTGGCATACACCCCATTGTGCACAATTTCATCCAGAATGTCAAGCAGGATCAACCCACTAGCCAAAATCAGGAAAAACACTGTTTAAAGAAGTAAGTTTTTAAACTTGTTTTGAAAGATGGTAGAGTTTTAGAGTGGCGGACGGACTGAGGCAACAAGTTCCATGTCTGAACAGCAAAAACTGCAAAGGCTCTACCACCGTGAGTTTCTCTGTTATATTTTGGCACACGAAACTTCTTGTCATCCACAGAAGAGCGGAGTGATCGAGAAGGTACGTAGACAGTCAAGAGTTCAGAGAGATAGTCAGGAGCAGTTCCAGAAATGATGTGATAACAAAGGCAGCAAATCTTGTATTTTATTCTTTGTTCAACCGGGAGCCAGTGCAGTGTCTGAAATAGGGGTGTGCAGTGCTGTGACCTACGTGCCTTGAAGATGAGTTTAGCTGCAGAGTTCTGAACTTGTTGCAAATGTTTGAGATGTTTCTGAGGGCAACCCGCAAGGAGTGAATTGCAATAATCTAACCTAGACAGAATGCATGCAGTAACTAACGTCTTGGTTGCGTCTAATGTAAGGTAGTGTCTAATAGAATTAATGCGTCTAAGTTCGATGTATGCAGCCTGACATGTTTTGATGATGTGCTGGTGCATGGAGAGATTATGGTCAAAGACAAAACCGAGGTCACGAACGCAATCAGAAAAAGCAATAGCGGTATTACCGACAGTAATAGTGGAAGGCAGAGAAGAAAGATCTGCAGGCAATGGAGAAACACGAAGGGCTTCAGTCTTGTCATCATTCAACTTAAGTCGATTTTCATACATCCAGGATTTTACTTCAGAAACGCAGTTCTGAAGAGACTGAACTAGATGATCGTAGTTAGAAGGAGAATCA